>JASSUY010007018.1:0-24729 GCA_032466535.1 Forpus xanthops | reverse complement strand
AGGCACTGGAATGGGTTGCCCAGGGAAGTTGTGAATGCTCCATCACTGACAGTGTTCAAGGCCGGGTTGGACATAGCTTTGGGTGGCATGGTTGAGTGTGAGGTGTCCCTGCCCAGAGCAGGGGGGTTGGAACTGGATGATCTTAAAGTAATTTCCAACCCTGACTATTCTATGATTTTATGAAATTTTACCTAGAAGTAGACTGGTTCCTGACAGGTTGTTTAGAGGGATAACATCTTTATTCCAAGGTGGAATTGAGGGAGGAGAATAAATGTTACAGATACTCATAGGCAGATGTATGTAGCCTTTCTTATCCCCATATTTCTGTGTATGAACAGGCACCAGCCTAGTGTCTGACATGCTTGTTCATGTGGGAATTCAGGATCCAAGCAATGACCCTGCTTAACTGAGATCAGTGACTTGGCCTCAAAATTCACAGCATAACTAAAGCTGCATGCTCCAAAATCCTCCTAGCTGGAGTTCTTATTTCCTAAGTAATGCTATTTATATCAGCCTTTCCCTTCAGCTTTAACCGGGATAGGATCAAAGCCCTGGGAGCAGAGATCTGTCATTACCCAGGCTATGAATTCTGTATTCCTACCTCAGATTTTGATTCAATTTGGGGCTTGTGTGGAATTCATCTAAAGCCAAGTGGTTTTGGATGTCAGAACCATAAAACAATTTTCCTGTTTCATGTGATGCGGGTGTATAATGATACAGTTGGCCTTGCCTCTAGGTTACCTAACCATGGGCTGTGATTCACCTCCGAGCTTTAGCTGCCCTCTCACTGGACCTGTGCTCAGCTTTTGCAATGAACGCAAAGTCCAGCCAATGCTTCTGCCCTTCAGGTTCCACCTAAAGCACTTCCAGTAGCCCTGCTAGTTAATGTGAAAATCTGCTTATTGCCAATGCAGCACTAATGATCTGTACTTCAAGGGCACCTTTGATGTGATGATCTCAAAGCAAATCAATTAAGGGTTATCCCACACCCATGCTGTGGATGGAAACATTGAATGTATGGAAAAACAAATCCTAGAATCACTGGCAAACTGGATGTGAAAACTGGGATTTCTGTGCCTTTCTGTCCCTGGGAGAGAGTCTCCTGCAGCCGTGTTTGCCTTCTTCCCCATGCAGGAGACCAGGATTTTGCTATTGTGGATGTATTTCTGGAATAGAATATGTAAACCAAAAAATATTCCCTGGAAGTGTCACATCATTCAGTTGTGTACCAGATTCAAAAATGAGCCCAAATAACACTGTACTTCAGTCCAGTGATGCTGGACTTCACTCTGTGTCATAATAGGTGCTGCCTGCTTCTGAGATCCAATAGACTGCCTGCAGTCAGAGATAGTGGAGGTGCAAAGTACCCAAACTCTTACTGGTGTAATGTCAAACGTTCTTTAATGCTATAACCTGACAAAGTCAAATACTTCCTTTTAAATTTTCCATATAGAAAAGAGACCTCAAACAAGCCTTTCCTGAAATTTGTCCCTGAGGAAGTCAACTCCATTTGCGCATTGCAAGCAGCATTCTCCATGTGTACAAACCTGACATAAATCAGAAGGTGTCTGCAGCACTCAGCTGGAATCAGGTTAAGGGAAGAGCTGTGAATTGCTTTAGTTTGGAAGAGTCTCAGTGTTTACTGGGCTGTGTACAGCCACTGCACACAAGTCCCTCTTAGGGGAGTTGTGACTGCTCATAGTAGTAGGCATTGGTGGAAATCCAGCCTGGAGGCACTGCCCTGTCCAAAGCCCTCAGCTGGTGGGCTCAGGCCCATAGAATACATAGGATGGTCAGGTTTGGTTCTGGACTCTCCACACTACAGCTGTTTTTGGCTGAGGGAGCACATAAACCATTTCTGATTAGATTCAGCGTTCTTGTCCTCTTCTGCATCCCTCAATATTTGCATGCACAGGGATACGCTGTTGGCCAAACAAGAAGGACAGGTGTCAGTGTCGCAAGATCAGCACCGGATTTCAGGAGGGGTACATGTAAACTCTGCAGGATGAAGCAAGGAAAAGCTTTCCCTCCCACATTGTGCTTTGTCCTGAGCACCGGTGGCAGTGGGACTTACACCCTGGAGCGTATTTGGAAGCATTTAAACACGCAGCTGTGACAGCAGAAGGGGGAAATGGCTTGTCTTCAGAACACTCGAGGCAAGGATTACTTTCCTCAAATTGCCATAGGATGTGATGCCTCTTTAAAAGCCTCCTTAAACACGTGTGTATCTTTCTAAGGGATGAATTAACAGTTAACCTTTCTCGCAGTGCAAGTTATGGACTGGAAAACTAGGCACTTGAATGGAAACAGTCCCTAAAACCCAACAGATTCTCCCATTTGTCCTGTTGGGTAAACATCTGCATGTGAGCAGAGGTTTCCCCTTTAATCTCACCCTCTTGGTCTTGCTTTTCTGTGACTCATGGTTTGTATCTATACATAGGGAAGCTTTAAACTGCCTCAAGTGAGGTATTTTTCCAGTACTTTAGCACTATTTAATCATTAAAGCACCAGGATCAAAGAGTGGGAACTGCACTATTGGTATGTTCTTATGACTGTGTTGTGGCCAGTTTCATACATACTGATATTTTGTGAATCTCAAATGAAATATCCCATGGGGAATGATTTGGCTTCTTTGAGTCTTATTAGAAGTAAAGGGAGCTTTAACTCCACAAGGAATGTAGTGTCAGCCCCACAATAAAAAGGCCAGCCTTAAAAAGGCTTTGAACATGCTGGCACCCAAAGGTGGATGTAAAAACCCAGCCTCAAGGACTGAGAGACAGCAATCCCTGTCCTGAAGATCTGGTGCCTCTATCAGACAAGCAGTGAAATGACTGGAGCCTAGGGCCTGTTTCAAGGGTAACTTCATGCAGGTAAGGGTGTAAACCTCCCTGTAAGCCAATAAGACTTACCATTTAAGTGCTTAAGTTACTTCTGAAAGTGAAGCTTTTAAGGTAATACTGCTGCTTTTGAAAATCGTAGCCTAAGGCCATGACTTCAGTGAAGCATTAACCTCAGTCTGAAAGGGCTCGGGCTGTTGTCTTCCCACCTGAAAGGCCGGTGCTTGCATGTAATGATGCTGTCAATCCTAGCAGTAGCGGTCATGCAGAGGTTGGGATGGTGGCTGGGCTTTGCACCCTTCCCCACAATGACAGTGGGATCTTGACAGCCTTCCTGTGGGCAGTCTGCTGTTGTAGCCTTACACTCAGCTTCACTTTTCAGTGTCGTTAACCGATATGAAATCTGCAGTGCCTAAATGCTTTGTATTTGACGACGGGGCTGTTGTGCTCATGGATGATTAAAAACTGAGAGAGGGAGAGGAGGATAAGGAGTGCAAACAGGTCCTGCTGCTGGTGAGCACCCACGGATGGGAACACCAGAGCCCAGCTGCTCTGGAGGAAAGGGAAGGGGGTGTTTTGGTTCTATTGGGAATGAGCAGACCATAGGGATTGGACTCCTTTGTCTCTTTCCTGCATCTGTAGTAGGTGAGATGAGCTCTGGGAGCAGCAAGGCAGAGGGAAGGCTGGGGCTGAAGGACAGGCAGGGCAAGGCAAGCACAAGCCAGTGACACAGCACATCTGTAAAATTAGTGGCTAATAATAGTTGTCCTAGAAACAGACGGAACGGATCAAGAGTATTTCCAAAATGTCTCTTTTTTCCATAATATGGGATGTTTGAAAAGGCCATTATTCCTCCTTTAGAAAGAGAAAATGATTTCCTTTCCCCCCCCCCCCTTTGTTCTTTCTCTTGTGGGAGGCCTGGGACTTGACAGCATGGGCTCTTGTCCAGCATTTGTTCTGACCTAGATTTTGATCTCTGTTTTTTTTCCCTTACCTTGTGCTTAGCTGGCTACTGCCTCTTAAAGACATGCATATAATCTATAAAACATTTGTGTTTCCCATTAGCTTTATTTTCTACTTTCAGGAGATTCTGAAGACCGCAACAAAGAGATTTAAATTACAGTGACCATAAATGCTTTGGGCTTCTAGGGTGAAAACTGTGAAGAACGCTGCAGGTTGAACAGTGTTTGTCCTCTCTCAATGGGCAGCTGCAATTCACAATGTCTTCTCAGGAGAGCTGGTGCACCTGAATTAAACCCATGAAATCAAATCATTACTATTGCAATCCAGCCTCAAGCCTTGAGCATGGTTTGGGATCTTTTGCACTGGGTGATGTGCACCTGTATGTAAAAGACAATCCCTATCCTGAAGCATTTACAGTGGAAAAATACACAAAGCAGACAGCAGACAGGGCAGATGATGTGGTTTATGGCCTCTGTTTTCCAGTTTGGGGTTGGAAGAGACTCTAGTTGACATCACTTGTGAATCTGGCTTCCTTCTTACTGTTGACTTTTAGCTATCCTATCCCTGATGTCCAGGACAGAGCCTTGAGCCTAGTCTAATGGAATGTACCCCTGCCCGTGGCAGAGGATTGGAACTGCATAGTCTTAACTTCCTGGGGTACTGGTGGATGAAAGACTGGATATGAGACACCAATGTCTGCTTGCAGCCCAGACAGCCAATTACATCTCGGCCCGCATCCAAAGGAGCATGGCCAGCAGGTCAAGGGAGGTGATTCTCCTCCTCTGCTCTGGTAAAACCCCACTTGGGTACTGCATCCAGCTCTGGGGTCCTCAGCACAGGAAAACACGGACCTGCTGGGGAGGGTCCAGAGAAGGGCCACAGAAATGATCAGGGGGATGGAGCACCTCTTCTGTGGAAAAGCCTGAGAGAGCTGCCTCATCCCTGGCAGTGTTTGAGTCCGTGACAGACGGGGCTTGGAGCAGCCTGCTGTAGTGGAAGGGGCTGGAACTGGATGAGCTTTAAGGTCCCTTCCAACCCAAACCATTCTGTGATTCTGTGTGTGCATGCACACACACCATGTACTTCAATTCGTCCTTGTTAACACGAGGGAAATACAAGGTGAGCATGCCATCCCACTGCCCCATCTCCTTTAGGTGTGCTGCACCATCCAGAGTAATCCATGAGCTAATCCTGTTTGATGATCCAGAAAGAATGTTTCAAGAATGCTTCATCCCTTGGTAATTTTGTTAACCTCTCCTGGCAACCAGAAAAGGGAAGGTAATGAAGTGACATTTCCAAAGAACATAAGCCCTAGACAGCCCTTCTGTCATTCAAGAGGGGTTAGGAGGCGTGTGGAGGACTTCCCCACATGGCTCTGCACTTCATCTGAGACTTGAAAACCTTCCCCAACCTTGTGGGATACTAATTCAGCCCTTGGTTTCTTTCTTGTATCAAATGCTGCCAACTGTGCCTTAAATTTGGGCCAGATGCATGATGGTTTTATGATGTGATACCGTTAGGAAGTCTGGGTTGAATATAACAGAGGCTCTGCTAATGGGGCTGCTCCTTTAGGGCAATGGTACAGCGCTGACTTGGGATGCTTGAGCTGTTTACTCCATGCCTCTGTTGGGAATACGTCAGCAGAAATTGATGGTTGGGGTTACCAGGGTGGATAACATTACTGAGGATGATCAGGGCTGTTTACTAGTACAGTGAGAGGAGCAAAACTCTTTCTGATGAACTTGGGCCTGGGGAGAGCCTTCCATGTCTCCCTTATTTGAGCAAAAACCACCAGGTTTTGCTCAGGTCAATTCCTGAATTATTTGTGTGCTGCTGCAGGCACCACATTTATACACTGCCAGGGCAGGCCCTCTCCTTGTCCAAATGGATCAAATAGGCAAAGAGAGACTACGCTCATCTCACAGCAAAGACATGGCACAACTGGGCTTGGAAGTAGCACAGCTCACAAGTTCAGTTCAGTGCACGGGACTATCTTGCAACTGAAACCCAATCACAAGACTGTCCAGCTCCTTTCTGATCGTGTTATGTCCCAGAAGCTTTGTGGAGGATCAACCAAATCTGTGTTTTCATTTACTAAGCTCAGTCAAGTGATACAAAGACCAGAAACTTTTTTCTGCCAATCTGAATTGGCAGTGATTAAATTATGCTGTTGTCGCGGGTTAATGTTCAGGGGCAGATATTAATAATTATCAGTTAATATGTTTAGTAATCCAAAGGAAATGGTTGGTAGGCTTCACAGATACTTAACTAAGAGACACTGGCATAATTCCTTTGAATTTGGGCTCTGTAACTTGGTGTTCATCTCTTTTTGTTCTTTCCTAAGAATCTGTATCTTTACATCATGGTGAAACTTCTTCTTTACCCAATATTGATTACTCAGTGACAGCCCACACTTCTTGTTACCTGTACTTAAACTGCCTGCTGATGCAGAGCTCAAGAGAATGATTGAGATAGCTCCCAAAAGCATATTCCAGGCATGACCACAAGACCCCATGGCATATGTATATGCATGTGATTTGTTATAAAAATAATAATCTTCTAATGCAGTGAGTGGGTTCCTCACACTATACTACTATGGATGGTGAGGAAACACTCATTTTTACTGTGTGGGGGTTTGGGGCTGGGAGTGAGCCAGGCAAACTCAATACTATCCTGTGCACTATGTGTGCTGCCCTGAGCTCATTCATCTCCCAGTAAACCCACATAATCAAAGGTCAGTCATATTATACTAGGGAAAGTCTGTTTTCCCTGGATATTTAGGCAAAGCTGTTGAAGTACCAGCTGAATATCCGCCACAGCAGCCAGATGTGATGCAGGGACCCTGGCAGCAGCAGAGCTGTATTCCGAGGTTCTGATTTACTCAAGGTTGAGGTAAGAGCAATCTTCACGGGATGGGGTGGTCGAGCACATTGTAACCACACCAGCAAGGTCTTGACTGAAGCTCTGCCCTTGCTGTAGCAGACATGACACTATGTGATTGCTTTCCAAAGCATGGAACAGGAAGGCATGGACAGGGTGTATTATCATTTCCCTGACCATTGCAAGTGCAAAGAATTCAGCAACAATACTTGCTCTGGAGCCAAACTGCTCTCAGACTCCCTTCCATGTTTACTCAGTTGAAGGGAATTACCCAGCTTTTCTCCTCTCAGCACTCACAGGGTAAGAATTCCCAGACAGGGTATTTTTCTTCCTTTTATTTTATTCCCTTTTGAACCATGTGTCTGGACAAGTGACAGCCAAACCTCACACTGGTTGGTTGCAGTTCTGAAAGGCACCTGAATGTTTTCTTCCTTAGTCCACCATCCTGAATGCATTCAACCTGCCCCTCTTCCTGGTAACTGAGCTGAGAGCAACCTGTGTTGTGAGCTTTTCATCTTCTCCTGGTGTCAGGAAGTTCAAAGACCTCCCAGACATAGAGCTTTTGCAAATAGTTTGCTCTTCAGACTCCTGATTTTCTCTAACCAAGGAGAACAAGGAAGTATGACATGACAAAGAAAATTTATATATATATATTTCCCCCCCCCCCAACCCCTCCAAACCTTAACGTAACAGAAGACTGTTCTTCATTCAAATTAAAATGCTAAGAAATTGCTTACAAGCAGTTTGAGTACTGGAGAAATGCTAGAGTCATTTTTTTAAGCTCATTTAGACACGGAGCTTACTGTGATAGTAGCACATAGCCATGTGCAAGGGGCCACACAGGACATGCTGCTGGTACAGCCAGTGGTTGTGGTTATAGGCTGTTTGCTGAGTGGAATGAATGAAGTTAGCCAAATCCTCTTGATTTCAATGGAATTTCATATGGATGAAACTGTATTGCAATGTTGATGTCAGCATTCTCAGTTCTTGCATCAATATTTTCCTGCTCTAAAATAATTATAGTCAGGGCTATTTAATAGAAACAGTTAAAAAAAATATTAAGGGTAAGCAAAAGCAATCAAGAGCCTCTTACATTTTCTATCACTCCGTTTTGTTGCGTATTTGACTAACCAGTGATCATAGGCTCACAGAATGGTTTGGGTTGGAAGGGACCTTAAAACTCATCTAGTTAAATGAGTAGGGATGCCTTCCACTGGAGCAGGTTGCTCCAAGCCCCGTTTAATCTGACCTTGAACACTGCCAGGGATGGGGCAGCCACACATTCTCTGGGCACCCTGTGCCAGTGCCTCAGCACCCTACCCTCTGAACAATGAAATACCAAGTGTTTATAGTGAAGTCTGTCCTATTAATACTACAACATAACTTTTTAAAGCTTTTGCATTTGGGTTTGTCTCAGTAAGTCATCTCAGGAACACATTCCACCTCGCTTGGGTCACCTCTCTCAGTCTCTGGGCAACTCCAGTTGTACTTCTTCTGACATGGAGGTAAGAAGGCAGTGGGAGCAATCTAGTTCAAAAAGCATTGCCTTGGTGTGGCTCCAATCTCTCCACCATCCCACTGGCTTGGTGCAGCACAATAAATATCTGAGATGAGCCAACGTGCCTAATTTTGGTGTGGGAGTGGAGGCTCACTGCAATAAATTAGGAATAATGAACCCCACTGGTTTCTGCTATCCAGCAGCTCATTTTTGTTCTTATTTTTCACTTAGCCATCTATAATCAGTGCAGAACTCAGCTTTTCTCTCCAGAGCAAGTAACATCCCCTGTGCTGGGTGGTGTGATAAGTCAAAATAGGGCAGATCTCAGAGAGACTAAGACTGGGCTAGGAAGCAAACTCCAAACCTCCAACTCCTTTGCAGCTGGTTCCTGGCTGCTAAAAGCTGAGTAAGGAGAAACCCAATATTGCAGCTCTGCAGTAACACTGGAAGATTGTAATTTCCATTCCATTCGAATTTTAACATGAAAAAAAGCATTTCTTGGGCTTGATAAATTCCACGCGGCCTTCCCACCTGTTTCCATTTTAATGCAAAAATAGAAACACTCCCGTCCGTATCTTGTTTCCAAGCTGGCAGAAGTCCCTGGGCTGGTTGTAGTGCTATAACTTATCAGAGTATGTAGTTCAGTCTCTATTTTGATGCTTTTATTCTTTCCCCTCTAATGTATTGGATAGTGAGGGCTGGTTCTTCCTTTGGTGTCAACTGGCAAAGTCCTGGCTCTGCTGGAGAAGGGAGCCCAGACCCGCAGCCAATGCAAATCACTGCAAAGATGGGTAATGTTATTAAGAAAACATTCAGTAACAAGCCACACACTCAGAGCTGCTTGGGAAAGAAGAAGAGTTTGGTGTACTTGAATCACAGGGTGTCTTTGAGACACAGCTGTGTTGCAGCCATGAATAGGAAAAGGCAATCTAAAGGGTGAGATGAGACAGTGACAGTACAGCAGGCACCGGTGAGGGCTCAGCTTGAGCACAGTGCACTCTTTTGCTCACCAAGAAATATGAAAGATGAGCTGAAGCAGGAGCAACAGCAGAGTGTGTTGATGGGATGGTAAAGATAGGTGGGCCTGTGCTGGGTGAGAAGACTTGGAGGGGATAGTTGAGCAAAGCAGTGCTGAGATTTCTGCCTATAAATATATCGTAGCTCAAAATGAATGAAGGTGAAGAACTCTATAGGCAAAGGGAAGCAGTGGAATGAGAATGGTAATATGAACTGCAATGGGTGGACTTAGACTGGAATTAGAGGAAGGTTCCTAACTACTGGTGGTAGCAAGCGCAAGCACTTAATTGCTGCGGATCTTTCTTGCTCACACTGCAAGACCCAACAGGAATCGTGCCTGTGCGCTCTTAGCAGATGTCCCTTGGTTTGGAGAAGGACATCAGAAAAGCTGTTTATCAGGAATAAAAATAAAGATTATATAAAATTATGTTCCTGTGTAAGGAATTAATGCAGGTACCACAAAGAAATGAAATGCTCATGAGAAAATCAGAGGCAAAAAGTTGCCATGTGTACTTGCCTATGTCCCATTCAAATTGCCAGGTTAGCACAGACAGCTGCTCAGAAAGGGTATTCTTTGGAGAGGATAAGGCATAGGTGACATCAAAGAGCCTGGTGCTGTAACACTCATCCTTATGGGTAAATGCAAGCTGTGCCCTCCCTAAAATGTGTTCCTGCCAGGCCTGATGTCAATATGCCCATGCTTGGTGGGGGGAGTGGGAGGGAACCAAAGGTTGCTTTGAAGAGAGAGAAAATGGGTATAAATGTGTCCCTACGTGGGGAAGAGCCTGCACAACTGCTCTGCTTCAAAACTGACAGCAAACCCTCCCCAGTAATTGCCCCTATTCGAGTGCTACCCACCCAAGGGGAGCTGCTGTGCTCCCATGCTCGAAGAGCTGCTTGTCAACAGGGAGAAAGTTGTTGTTTTTTAAACTGTGGGTGATGTCAAGAATAAAAGACTTTAGTGAATTATCCTAAATAAGGAGCGAGTATTTAAACAAAGAGCCACTGTGGAACTGGCAGAGAAACGCATGAATTGGCCCGTTGTAAAATAGGCAGCATTTCACTCAAGGATGCAGCGGCCGCTTCCAGCCTCCCAAATTTCTACCAGCTTTTAGAGGCTAAGTGCTAAAGGAGATAAAGAAGAGAGATGTTAATCAATCAGTGATGGGATTACATCTGTCCTGGGAGTTCTGATGGGATGTTAGCTATAGCCCACCTTCGGTATGCCTGGACTGGCTTCAGTCCTCAGGTCACTGTACTGCAGCGGATGAAAGGCATAAAGAGCAGAATGGATCTGCTAGGAATATTTAGCTGGCCAGTCTGAAAGCTCTTTGCCCTTCCTTCGATTTCCACTCACAGTTAGCATGTTAGGCCTCCCTTTCTTTGCAACTGCACACAAAACTAAGGGCTCCATGCATGGCAGTATGTTAGTGTTACACAGAGTGAATGGGTTGTACAATTTGTATTGCAGTGTAGGAACACTGCTTGCTTTTATGCTTTAGAGTGAATAAGAACGGGCAAAAAACCTAAGAAACAAATAGTCCTGCCTTAGCTCTTTGGCAGAAAAGCAATAATTTCAGTGCACACCCCTCCTTATATGCATGCTTTGCTGTGTTATAGGCAATGGTGTTACTTGGAATGAAATGCCACAGCTGTGAACTTTGCTTCGTGTGAGACAGGAATGATATGTTCTCTCCTTCACTTCTGTTTGCAGCACAAGCAACATGATTTCAGATTATGTTACCTGAGTGATCAGCATCCAAATTATTTGTCCAGACACAGTTTAGCAGGGCAAAATAAACCCACCCAAGAAATCCGTGGTGTCACTTCAAATACGTACATGAGTATTTCCATGCCTGCAACTCTCCTGTATAGGTGTCTAGTGATTCCCACTGATTATCTAACCATATGGTTTATTTTTCTCTTCTTAAAAAAAAATAAAGGATCCAACACATTTTTGTGGCATACTAGATTGACTAAAATAACACATGGTCACCTCCTGCCACCATTCCCACTGATTAAACGGGTTCAAGATTAGGTCCCCAGGGAAGAAAAGTCTGTGCTATGTGTAGAAGTAAGCCAGGACTGTAAATACAGTGCCTCTATCTTGGGGATATATTGAGTTTACTTGGTACAGATCTAGTATTTTTCCATAACCTGGTCTTATACATATGGTCCAGTCCTGCACAGTACAGGCAAAGCTCCCACTGAATTAAGAAGAGAAAACAACAGGTTGAACATTTGCAATTGCAATTCAGGTCCACAGAGCATGATCAGTGCTGGTCTGAAATATGTAGCTGGTGTAATTGTGGCTCAAATACACAGCTCAGCTCTGAAGATTCACAGCACGAATTGTACAGTTCATGCAGTACAGGTTGGCTCTCCTTCGAGTTATTCCCTTTCTCAGTTTGTCTCTTGTGTCTGTGATGGAATTATTTGCAGATTATCACCTTTATGCCCAGCAAACTGGTTTTCAATGCAAAGTGGTCCATGGAACAGCATGAAACTTATGATGATAACTTCATGTGGCAGTTCCTGCATCATACCAGAGCCTGGGTAGACCTGAGCTGCAGTCCCCAGGGATGCCTCACAAATCACAGCTTTCTAGGGTGGGCGCAGGTTAAATCCCAGGTTAAGTTTATCACAAGTTTGGCCTTTCCTGCTAAACCACTCAGACAGCTGACTGACAAGGGAGTGAGAACGTTCTGGGACAACAGAGAAGTGGCAATATTTAGTGAGACAAGGAAATGGCTTGCCAATGCTAAGTGCCCTGTGGGGTTTCACGCTGCCGTAAGTGTTAATTCTCCAGGAGAACTGGATCTATATCAGGATATGGTAAAGAGAAAAATCTCTTCAGCAAGCAGGATGGTTTTAGATGAACTTGCTTCTCCATATAGCTAAGAATTCTCCAAGAGAGGGGCAGCTGAGAGCAGCAATAGGTGTTGTTCAGGCACATCAAACTAAACCCACCATTCAGGGTGCTGTGCTCTATTGCAATAGGGCATTAAGGACAAACACTGTGTTCTGGGCTGATAATGATATAAATCCAGCACAAAAAGGTGAGCAGCTCACCTACAGACATAAATAAATGATTCTGTGGTGGGCAAAAAAAGGCACTGTTAGGAAAAAAAAAAAAAAGGTGTTGTTGTAGTGGAGTCTTTCTTACCAACTCTAGGCCCGTCCGTTTGATGGTCTGCATGGTTTACAGAGCAACCGTGATCATCAGGGATGGATGATCTGATAGTTATTAAAAATAATAGGCCGAGAAATGACATATCCCTGGCTGTGGAATGGAATACTTGACACACCAGATGGGCCTTGTTATCACTGATTTCTCCAGCTTACCAACTCAATATTGATAACATGCTCAGAGGAGTCAGGAGAGTCATGCCAATAAACACAAATGCCTAAAAACTGTCTGCAACAAGGCTTCATGATAAGAGATGAGAAAAGAAAGTTCTCCTCTGAAGTTATACAAAGTTAAAAGCTGTCTTTTTGGAAGATGGGTGTAAAACTCTGTTCACTATTGTGGGAGGTTAATGGTGAGTCCTCGCAAGGCTTTGGCTAGGATCTGCCACACATCTTTGTGCAAGAGAGAGGTTTTTGGTGCATTATTTAGAACCGAGGTTGCTGAAACACCAATTTGATAGTGTTCAGACATACTCATAAACAGTCTGGGAAAAAAGAAACAGTAAGATGAGAAATTTTGCAGATGATGCAAATTATTCATTGTTATAAATCCCAAATCTGGCCACAAAGCACTGCCAAAGAGTTCATGATCCTGAGTAACCAGGCAATAAAATGACTGATGTAGATCCGTGTCAACAAAAGCAGAGCATATGCAGCAAACCCACCTTAACTACATTTCAACATAGACGAGCACTAAATGGAACATTCAGCTTGGAGACCTCTGAAAATAGCATTGAAAGTCCATCAAAAGAGGCAGCTATCATGTTAAGAATGATCTGGCAAAGAGCCTGGAACAAATCAGAAGTCATCATTATAGCACTCCTCCATGAAACTGTTTCTCCATGGCATTGTGTTTTCTGGCCATCTAGCTCCAGAAGGGTTGAGCTGAACTAGAAAGCACAGGAAGGAGAGCAGTCAGGGTGAGGAGAGATGGGCTCCATGAACATGGAAAAATACACAGATGAGGAGTCTTCAGTCTGGAAAGGGATGATAGAAGCAGGAGATGCAGTAAAGGTCTGTCAGAGCATGATTGACATAAGGAAAAAAGCAAATAGGAACAGGCTGTTCACTGCTTCTCCTAAGAATTAGAGGGAACCTGATGATGCTGTCACACAAGAAGGTTTAAACCAACAGAAGGAAGTACTTTTTCATACAAAGCATAATTAAATTGTGGAACTCATTGCCACAGGATGTTGCGGAGGCCAAAAGTTATAAATGGCTTGAGAAAGGGATCAAAAACATTTGAGGAGGATAGATCCATGGGTGGCTGTTAAAACACACTGGTCTGGAGGCAGGCTCTGCTTTGGGAAGTCCATAAACCATGGATTGCCTGAAGCGAGGAGGGTACAGCAGGGGAGGGATTGCGCTGAGCCTCCTCCTTGAGTTTCCTCCTCCTGCATCTCCTCCTGGCTATGCTGGGAAATCCATGTGGCCTTTTGGTGGGACACTGGGCAGGTCCCAGCTCTGCTGGGTCTGCTTGGGGCATGTCTCTTCTTACTCCCCTTTAATTAAATAAAGCAAAACAGAAAACACAACCAGAAACAGAAGAGGACGAAGGAGCAACCCCAGCCCTTCGCACACTGTTCATAGGCAGCCTGGTGGTTGTTTTATTTTCTTTAGAGTGGACTTTGTGTTGCAAGTGGCAGGAAGCCATGAACCACAAAAATAAAATAATTCTAACCCTAGTGCTAAGTAAGGAAAACAAAGATGGCTCAGCAATTAGCAGCATTATATATGTTAGTACTAAGTAGCACCAGATGTCAGGACTTGAGCCCTTCGCATTCCTCACAATCCTTAGGAAACCAAAGCCTTTTGACGTCGCTATACATTATGACAGTTATTTTGGGTTTGAGAGAGCAGCAGAGGCTCTCTGAATGTTGAACTATGAAGGTTGCTAGTGCTGGCTGAGCCTTACCTGCGTCTCCTTCACCATCCTGTATACTTCTGCTGACTTAACAGGCTAGTGTGTGCTGTAAAAGCCTGCTCTGTAAAGACATGCGCTGGCCATGAGTCATTAGCAAGCATGCGAAGCTAATTGGCAAAATACTCATAAAAGATTTTGAAGGTGGGTTAATTACAATTCATTACACTGTAAACTGTCCCCAGGCTATTGTTAAAAAATGCAGGAGTTTCAAGGTCCAGTATTTTATGATTCATTTTGCCATGCAGTGAAAAACAGACTCTATATCAAACTACATTCATTATAGTTAAGACCACAAAATCTTTATTGGTTTTCCCAACATTCCCTCCTTGTTATATGAATTCATATGGACTGCACATTTCTAACAACCGGCAAGAAGGCATGGAATAAAATTTATGATATTTTCTTACCTTCTACTCAGGGCAGCCTTAAAAAGCGCCTGTTCCAGTTGCTTTACCTCCTCCCACCTGAATGCTTTCGAGCTGATAGGATGGGAAATGGAAAATAAACAGAGAAATGAATGGGAACAACTTCACCACGGTTAAGGTTTGGGTGCCTGACGAATCTGGTTGCTGCGTGTGTGCACAGGAACTTCAGCTCCAAAAGGATACTAGTAATGAAACAGCAATAAAGAAGAATTTCTCCTTGTAGTAATATAGATAACACTTAAATTCACAGTAGACACATTTTTACCAATTACTTGTATTTCCAGATGGAAGCTTTTGTAGCCAAGCCCAGGACGCACCTTTGCTTAGACAGATCTTGCAAGCTTGTGCCTCATTTTATTCACATATTAACCACATGCTTTGCTGGACAGGGACCTTTGTCTACTCACAGCCAAATTCTAAGCTTATGAAAGAAGATAACAGAGCCTCTGCCTGTCTTTGCCTATACCAGGGATGCCAAATACTTACATTTTCTTGTGAAAGGTCTGTGGGAGGGAGGCATTACCAGTGAGTAGCTCGCTATCATCCTCAATAATGCTGTGTTGAGAAAAAGTTAATAAAAGCCCCAGCTGTGACCTTTGTGGGAGCAAAGCCAAGCACTGATCATCACTGCTACCTTTGTACCCTTCTCCGGGGGTACTCCCTATCTCCTTGTGCTGGCTGGCACTTGGGCTCTCCTTTCAGGCTTAAATGATGCCATTCAGCTGTGGTTTTCTTCTACCCCAATATGCTGAGCTCTGGTCACTGCTGCAAACCCAGTGGGTTCTCTCCTTTGCTGGCTCAGCCTGTGTCTGATGGCATCGAGTTCTACTCTGCAGGTTCACAGGTATTTCCAAGCAAATCACTGTTGTTGGCATTTCTAGCTCAGCTGAGCTAATTTTGGGGTTAAATAGGTTCTACTAGGCTCTAAACATATTGCTATTACTGTTATTAATACATAGCATTGAGCTGCAATGGTCTGCTTGGAGTCTGAGCTCAGCTCAGTACAGCCCTACCTCCTTTGAGGTTGTCCTGGGTAGAAGAGCTGGAGCAAAACAAGATTTAAGCATAAGGAGAATCATAGAATTGACTGGTTCAGAAAAGACCTTTAAGATGATGAAGTCCAACCATTTCCCAGCACTGCCAAGGCCACCAGTAACCCATGTCACTGAGGGCCTTGTCTACATGGTGTGTGAACACTTGCAGGGACTGTGACTCCAGCCCTGCCCTGGGCAGCCTGTTCCAATGCCTGAGCACCCTCTGGGGAAGGAATTGCTCCTAATATCCAATCTAAATCTCCTCTGGCACAGCTTGAGGCTCTTGCCTTTTGTTCTGTCATTTGATGGAAGGAGCCAGGGACTACAACTCAGTATTTTACTTTTTAGAGTTATTTTGAGGTGATGGGGAGAAGGGCAATACTGAAGAAATCCCTCAGTCAATAACAGAATTGCTGGTCTTAGCTTTGTCTTATTGAAACCTCTAAATCTTTTAATGAAACTGGCCATTTTTGGAGGCAAAATTTTAATTCAATTAAAAAATGCCTTCTCCAACACAAAAGTAGCATTAATAGGCAGAAAAAAACAACCTCAAACCCTTGCAGCTTGAAATTAGTCATATGGGAATATCAGTTTGTTCAAGCAAGACAAAGTAATGGATTTATTGTAGCGTGCATTGTTTTTGACTGCATTAGCATAGTGTAAAGTGATAAATACCTTGGGCTGGCTATTTTGTCTGAGGTTTTCTCTGGGAAACTGGGTTTTCTTCCATGACAATCAGAACTGTCATATTTACTGGGATCAAGTATCTCTCCAGCTTGGTTTCCAACAGAGGCATGCTGAGAAGAGTAAAAACTAACCCAAGCATTTAAGCCCTGGGTAGTCTGCCAGCCTATACATCTGCTCTGTCACACTGGGGACTGACCCCTTCTGCCCAATGCAACTGAAGGCTGTGACAATGAGGAAGAAGCATGAGGGGGGCACTTGCACTGTGTGATTTACAATGGGGCATTTTCCTACCAGGTGATCCAATGTATGGGGCATGTCACTTGCGTCCCCTCCTGAAATGCTCTCCTGATTGAACTGGTGGAGACCCTAGGTCGTTGTACCAAGGACAAAGCAAAGCCCCAAAGGAAATTAGAGCCCAGCAGCCAGAGCTAACCTGGATTTTCATAGACAGTGCGTACTTGGAGCAAAGAACTTGGAAATCAGAGTTCAATAAAAAGTGATACTTACGGGTACTCTGACTAATCTCTGTGCCTGTGACCTGATAGCTATATCCTGAAGCACCGGCAAGTACTTCTTTCCATAGAATCATAGAAAGATTTGGGTTGGAAGGGACATTAAAGCAGTTCCTCCCTGGGCACCCTGTGCCAATGCCTCAGCACTCTCAGAGGGAAGAGTATTTTCCTAATATCTCATCTACATCTCCCTCTGTCAGTTTAAAGCCATTGCCCCTTGTCCTGTTACTACATGCCCTTGTAAAAAGTCCCTGTCCCTCTCCAAATTTCTCATAGGCCCTGTTTAGGTAGTGGAAGACTGCTCTAAGGTCTCCCCTTGAGGAGCCTTCTCTTCTCCAGGCTGAACCAGCCCAACTTTCTCAGCCTGTCTCCAGAGCAGAGCTGTTCCAGCCCTCACAGCGTCTTCGTGGCCTCCTCTGGACTTGCTCCAACAGGTCCATGTCCTTCTTACGTTGTTTTGTCTTGTTTTGTTTGGTAAGAGTTACAGCTGTTTCTCTTGCCATCTCACCTGAAACTAGTACATGAAGAAACTTCATCAACTTCATGACATTTAGCAGTGTCAGTGCTGTTACTGGACAGATGTACCAGTGTCTGTAATGGAAGCAAAGAAGGAAAAAATGAGTGACCAAAACTTTCCAAACTCTCACAGATATTTGTTTCTAGTGGTGGAGAGACATTGCAAGTATTCAGCACTGAATTCTTCATTTTCCCTTTGGTCTCATTATAAACATGGTATTTGTTTTTAAAATAGACATTTTTCATCACTTCTTTTTAGAGTCATTACGGCACGTAGATCCTGAATTTGAACAGGATCTTCTAGCCATAATAATAGGAAGCTCCAAAATTTCAGAAGCTTCATTAAGAATATTGTGTAGAAAATGGGATTTTTGCCATTGGCTCCAAGATTGGAAGTCTTGGGAGTCATCTTTGATTTGGAAATCATCTTGACAATCACTGTGATACATTGCTCTCCAAGGAGATTCCTACTACTTCATCGTTTTGAGGAGGCTGTAAATAACAGAAGAGCCTGACTCATCAAGTGCTCCTCCAGTCCCCGCTCAACTCAGCATGGTCAGGAATGGGCAACAGCAAAATGTTAACCAAATTCCTTCAAATCTCAAAAGAAACGTTGAGAAGAGCTTCCCTGAGGCTGCAGAAACCTCTCCATGGGAAACTGTCAACATTTCAATTTAACATATTGTGTCAACATTTGGCATCTGTGCATCAACTGGTGAAGTGTTTGGAAAAACAAGGAAAACAGAAATTTATGGCTGTTGGGAACATGTATCTATGTGAGAAATACACAGAAAATTCACACATCTTCCTATCTAACCTACATATTAGCATCTATATATAAAGTCTTCTGCTTGTCAACTCTGCATGTGTCTCTATGTGTTCATGTGATATCTATATGTGACAGGAGAACGTTCAGTTTTGAGCCAGCCATTTTGAAGGCAGTTTTTTGTGTGCTTTATTGTCTAACAAAACCCGTACTGACAAATGACCTCTCCTAGCTAAGAGATACCCCAAAACCTGTTCTGGATAGGCTTTGGGATGGGACATCACTGCTGATGCATTCAGAGTTGCTACCACCAGTAAGAACACTTACTTCCTCCTCCCTGAGCTGTTGAAATTCACTGGTGTCCTGCCCTCCACTCCAGCAGCTGCTGAGTCCCATGTAAGTGTTTAGGGAGACAGCTTGGACCCATGGCCATCCATAGCAAAAATCCCATTGACTTCAACTGGATACACTGCATACCTCCAGTCCTTGGAAGATTTTTAAAGATGTGCAAATAACACTGTCTCTACCCTATAATCAAAGCCTCTCCTATTGAGTTTATTTATTTTTGCACTGTGCATGTTATTAAACTTTAGCTCTTTAAATTCCTACTCTTATTCTGGGCCCAGTGGAAAGATCCCCTCCTCTGTTTTCATGGAAATACATCAAGGTTGGTGGAAGTACTGAAGGTCCCTCATGTAAAGTGCTTCCTACAGTAAATTCAAAGGGACAAGACATCTCACAATTGGCTTTTATAACCTTATGGGAAAAAAAGCCTGGCTCAAAAGCTGCTGACTTTTCCATAGTGGAGACTGAGCTCCTAAGAAATCTGTAGCACTCTTCCTCACTGAGCCAAACCCTACAACTCAAAGTAGGGAAAAGGAGCAGAAGTCATTACAAACAAGAGGCACTGCTATCTAGCTGCACACTGATGGCCCAGCCATCACTTTTGGAGCCATCAGCTCACCAGCAAAGATGACATTATCACTGCCGTGAAGGTGACCTGGAGCCCTACAATGAATTCAGGTCCTCTGTGTGACCTTGGACAAGGTGCATGTACTCCCTGCCTTCACTTCCCCATCTAGAAGATGGAGCTGGTAACACTTGATTTGCTCATCATGTTTATTTAAATTATTAACACCTCCAGGCAGAAGCAATCTCTTACAACGTGTCTATACAATGTCTGATAGAAGGCCCTTGTCTGAGCTCAACTTCTAGGTACAACAAGAAGGCAAACAGTAGTACTTGGCACACCGCAGGTTTCAAGCTAGAAATCTAATACCAAATACTTCTAATTCTTTCCTTCTTTGGCACTTGGCCCTATTCAAGGTGATTTTGTTTTGGTTAGGTTTTGTTTAAGAAGGTATAAGACCAAATCCTGAGGGCACTCTGCCTCTGATTCCCCTTCTAGTTTACATTACACTCACTGGCAGTTTGTCTTAGAAGAAGCGTTTCCCCCTTAGACTTTTAAACATCTGTACAGCAGAAAGCAAGAAAGCATCAACTCTATCTGGTCCTGCAGCTGTAATCAGAAGCTTTATGATGAAGTTCAGCTGGAAGAGCAAAGGAAAAAACCCCAAAACACAAAACAAAACAAGGGAATGCCATCAAAGTCCTTTAAAGGCAGAAATTCATTTTACCTTTGTCAATGACTGTGGTTTTCAAGGATAAAGATCAAAGGGATGACCGTGGGCAGAGCTATGACAAACGCCAAGATCAGTCTGTTAAACCCTAGCATTAGTGCTACAGTTAGACTGGTGTCTAGACTAGCAGTGGGTACTCATGCCAGGTTTGGCAAACACGGCAGCGCAGCGCTTGCATCAGAGCTGTAGCAAGAAGAGTGAGGCATCCAAATTGCAGAGGGGAGGGAGCAATCAGGCTCCAGCAGTGTGGAACTGGGAAGTTGAGGAAAATAACACACCAACCAGCCCAAAATACCCCCCCCAAAATACCTTCAGCTTATTGCCTGAGCTCAGAAAAACAGAGCTGAAAAGATGCATCCCCCCTTCCTGGTTTTCACATTGTGATTAATGTACACAGAAAGCTTAGATAACTGGGGAAAGTAATGCCAAATTCTTATCAATACAGATGAGCTGGCTTCATATTTCTCCAGCCCTTTCATGTGGAAATGAGACTGCATCTGATGGGGCCAAGCCCATGTTTGAAATAGCTCGACTGGGATGTGCGTGTGGTGAGGGTTCAGGTGCTTGCACAGAGAATTACTAGAGATGGATGAAAAAGGGGAGACCTTTCCTGAGGGCAGAGGGTGCTTCAGCTTCCTTGATTTTTGTCTTCCTAGGGAAGACAGAAAGTCCTTGCTCTGTGGCACAAAAGTGTGCTGAAGTCTGAGCTGATGGACTGTGCAAGGCGGTAAGGTGGCCTTAGCTGGTGAGGGGGTCTCCATGCTCCTCCAGAGACCTCTTGCACAGATCCCATCACATCGCAAAGGAGGAAAGTGGATGAATGAGGGGAGTACACAGATACTTACAGCAGCTTCTATTAATGTGCTTGAGGCCAGCCCCACTCTCACTCCTGCCCCAGGGCACGTGCTTGCTCCAAGACTGCAGGCTTGGATGGATGAGAAAGAAGTGACAGCATCACGCTGCATATGGCATCCTAAGCCTGGCTAAATCTGGGGCTTTCCTGGCCTGAGAATGCCACACAGGATGGGTACAGAGACAATGCATTTTGCTGGACAGCCACCACCACTGAGTATCATAAACTCCCTAGATACTTTAAACCAACCATTTCTCATCATAGTTACTTTGAATTCCACCAGTCATGGCGAGTTCAAAAGAAAATGCAAACTAATTTGGGCAAATACAGTCTCCAGTGGATGAATACAGACTGGAGGAAAGAGTTTCATAAACCCAGCTGATTTCAGCCATGCTTTACACATAGGCTTGCATTGCCTGTTGTCAGGAATATGGCATCGTACTTGCTGGAAACAATCAGCTAAGTCTTAGACCGGTCCATATGCTATTCTCAGCTCTGCTACTGACTCACCTGCATGGCCTTGGGCAAGTGGCTTGCATATTTGTGCCTTAGTTTACCCACCGGTAATAACAGAGATAGTAACAGTCTCACAGAGTGGTGTGAGAATTAGTTAATTAATATTTGGAAAACAACTTGTGCCTTGACGTCTTTGTGCCTTTGTTTACCCACCAGTAATATCAGAGATAAAAACTGTCTCATGGAGAGGTACAAGGGTTAATTAATTATTTGAAAAGCAGTTTGAGATCCTTGGATGAAAGATGCTGAGTAAAACATATCATTAAAAACATCTCCTGGTCCTCTGTGAAGTTAAAATAAAGCTGGAGCTTCTTAGTCATTCAAATAATGAAACCATAAATACTGTTTATTTTAATCTTCCCTTTAAGAAAATAATCTCATCTAGGCAGTGATACCAGCCAAAGAATGAAAAATGTTTCAGATTCAGGAGACCTATCAATTTCAAGAGCTTGATTCTTAATTGCTTTTTGATTTCTATCAATGGAAAGTGAGAGCAATTGTATTTACAAATGCCTGCAAAAGCACAGGGCAGCTGGGAGGACACCCACGGCTCCTCTGCAGGGTTTCAGCCTGCATATTCACATGGATACAGCAGCTGCACACTGTGCTGCGCAGGGTTTCTCACACCATCCAAGCAGATGATCTTATTTGACTTGTTAACCAATAGGGAGTTGTAGACTTCATCTTAAAGGCACATCAAAGCCAGCTTCCCACTGCACCAAAGCATGGGTGCACAAAGTAGGGTTGCAGGAGCAACTTTTCCTCCCAGGAATGGTGCCAATTCAACTGAGCAAAGGTGCTGGTCGTCTGCCATTGATCCATTCAGCCTTTTTCATCCTGGGCAGCTTGTGCTGCTCGTCTCTCTGAAAGCTCTGCACTGAGTGTGTGCTGTGAGCCAATGCTCTGCCCCAGGTCTATGGGGAGAGAAATCCCTCACTGACACTGGGAAGGACCAGTAGGAGAGTGGATGGAATCTGTATTTAAAATCATCTTTTATTCACAAGTGTACATGCCAAATGTGGAAAACCACTTCCTTGGGGACTTACTGTATATTGGGGCATCAAGTATGTGCCAATTGGCCTGTATTTTGTCTCTTTTTCTCTAGTTTTTGTGCATGTTTTGTTTTACAAAGTAGATCTGCGAAGAAGAGGGTTGAAGGATTAAGGTCACTGTGTTTAACTGAACTTCCACCAACTCAGAGAATCTTGTCTCAGCCTTTTCATGGCCTTCCACTCCTCTCTGCCCATAGAAAAGTCTGCAGCAACTGCCAAGTAACCTGTGTGGGAACACAGGGAGGAAGAAAGGATGTAATTGCCTTTCTGAGCTCCAGCACCTTCATTAGTTAAATGTCCTCCTGTCTTTTCCATGCTAGTCCAGCTTCTACTGAATTTTCATCAGACCAAAAGAGGCCTTTAGGGCCATTTGAAAGTAACCGTCAGATAAAACAATTGTCATCCTCCTTATGTGGCAGGCAAGGAAGCAGACACAGGTAGACTGGTCACACAGGAAGGAGAGGAGGGGCCTGGTGACTCAGAGCTTTTGATTCCCAGCTGTCAGCTTTAGACGCCATTCCAGCCAAGTCTAAAAGCATATGGTTATCTCTAAACTCATGAATAATCCCACTGATTTAAGCCATAAACATTAGCATCAGGGCCTCAACCACGTGTCTCTGCTCACCAAGAGCGGACAAACAGGAGTGCAGCTCTGGATAGGCCCAGGATAATCCTCTTGAAATAGAGGAATAGCAGCAAACCTGGTGCAGGTTTCTAAGAGAACCACCAATGGGGATGCAAAGGTGGCTTGGTCCCCAAGATGAGGGATCCCTTAGGGGTGATGCAGCTCCTGTGCCAGCCCCAGAAGCTCTCTCCACATTGGACATTAGTGGACTTGTCCATCTCCTTCACAATTAGCCTGTTGGATGCATTGGGGGCACTACTTAGCTGACTGCAGTGACATTGACCTTAATGGTGATTCCCCAGAGCACAATGCCCAGATGATATGATCCTAAGTCCTCAGGCTTTGCTGGAGGGGAAAGCGGCATTTGCATATATGATGATACCAACTGTCCTCTCCTGACTGGGATTTAATGAGTTCCTTATCCCTTTGCTCACACAGAATGAGGAAATGACCGGATTATGAAGGAATCTCATCCACAGGCAGAGGTAACCCTCAAAACTCCACAACCCAGTTCAGGACATAGTTTACTTCCCAGCAGCTGCTTTTGACCTTGCCTTTCTAGCAAAGGGCTAAGAGATCAAGGGAAACAAGGAGGAACCTGTGCTCCTGTTGTTGATGGGAGAGCGAGTGAAGCAACCTAAATTATACATGGCGTTGCCTACCACCAGATGGTCCAGCGTCTCTCCCTTCTATTATGCAAAGTAATAGCTTCACAGACAAAGTAGAGGGGACCAGAGATGCCAGAGCATTTGGGAAACATGACCCATAGCTGAATGAAAAGTGTGTTTTCCTTCGAGCTGGTAACATGGGATTTTAGCTGGATGCCTGTGGTTCAACCTTTCCCTGGAGGTGAAAGGTGTCAGCTCTGCCTCAGAGGGAGCACAAAGACTGTGAACCCAACCAGAATTGGAGCAGTGATTTATAATGGCAGGGTTTAGGTTTTGCAGACAGGAGGTGGTGTTTTAAATAAAATGTTCAATAATTCAATAAATAAAATGTTCAATAAATGTTCAATCCCATTTTGCTTCTCACTTAGGAGAAGCTTTCAGTTTGGTCCCTTGTAGCTACAGGCACTGGCTTGTCATCTCTCAGCTGGAGCAATAGTGGGGGTGTTTGAGCTAAACGATCCCCATTGCCTAATATGTCCAAATATTCTTCCTGGTCTGCATCCATCTGCTGCTTCATGTCATTATGGCATGTCGACATGAAAACTGAAGGTGTGAATGGAAAGCTACTTCTGCTGGCTTTAACTTAAGACAGTTCTGATATGGGCACAATGCTTCCCTGGGAGTGTGAAGCTCAATGTGTGCTGAGGCAGCGCTGGACCACATTTCTGAGGGTCAGGATTCCAGGGGGCCTCCACTGGCATCCCTTCAATATCGAGCTTCTCTGCAGCACAGACATACCTATCAGGAGGGTGGGGATGAGAGGATATTCTCCGCTTCATGACTATCCACTTATTTCTCACAACAGTCCTGGACCATGAGCAGAGCTCCTCAGCACAGCATGAACCCCTATAGAGAGCATGTATAGGAATGAAAATGTCTCGTATAAGCATTGCTAGGTTGGCCCCCATCTTGCCCATTGTGCAAACCCACTGACAGATGGGATGCATGGGCTTAATTTCACAGATAATGGCATTGATCCATATATAAAATAATCAAGCCACTCATGGCTTTGGTTTGTGCTCAACATAAAAAAGGACATGGAACTGTTGTAACAAGTCCAGAGGAGGGCCACGAGGATGATCAGGGGACTGGAGCACCTCCCATATGAAGATAGGATGAGAGAGTTG
>JASSUY010007016.1:0-14099 GCA_032466535.1 Forpus xanthops | reverse complement strand
AAATTCTTAAATACGGTGGGAGAACTTCAATTCTTAAAGTTTGTTTTGAATTTGATATCTGGAGGCACCTTATTTCAGGTAGAACGGAGATGCTGGAAGTCCTTTTTATAGTTTTGTGCTTATTGTGCGATGCCTTCTATTTCTACCTAGCAATATCATGCTGGGATTTAGGTTGATATTGCTGATTTGGCAAAAATATGCTAAGTGTTGTGTGAGGTATCTCTCCCTGTATTGATGTTGCACTGATAAATTTGATAGGTGAAAGGATTCTGCAAGTGAATTATGCTGTAAACAATCCATTTGCCATCTTCTGGTCTTTTTAAAAACAGTTTAACTTGCATAAGATACAACTTCCCCTTGTATTTACTCTAGCAGGGACAGCTTCTCTGTTCAAAGACAGCCTCGAGCCTCTCTGTTCCCTACAGGGGATACCTTCTTTTTGTAATGGAAACGAAGCATCTTCTATACACTCCTTAAGTAGTGTGAGAATTCCTAATTTTAAGAGGAAAGATGGTGGCTGGCACAAATCAGTTATCCTTGAAGATCAATATGCTGTTGAGTCAAAACAGTAATGCATTTTCTCATAACGTGATCTCTCCTTTCGTGTAGCTGGTACAAATCTACGATTTGCACTTCGGAGGCAGACCATATGAAAAAAACATCAGTTTTTCCAGTGGTGGAAATGAAAAAAAGGGTAGCTCTCCCAAACCTGAACCTCTCTCAAAACCAACCAAACAAACAACACCTTTTCCACAGTTACAATATGAAGAACAGAAAGACAGACAGGCTCACTGTCTGAAAGAACATGCATGAATGGGTTTTTTTTACATCGACTTTGAGATATGTTGACAGTGCTGATTCAATTTCTTATATCAGATTCCCTTCAAAGCAGGGAAAAACTTTTAAATTTTGAATTGAAAAATAATGTCTAAGCCTTGCAATTGTCAAAATTGTCATCACAAAACTGCTATAAAAATCAAGTATATTTCTTTAATAAGCAGAATAAATACATTAAGTAGCATAATAAGAATAAAAAGAACATGCAAAGCGAAAACATGATAGATTATGTAAAAATTAAAGGAGACTTTAAAAAAAATCTTTATTTTTCTGCTTTAACCTTATGCAAAACTATTTTTCCCATTGAAATGAAATCAGCTCACTCAAACAAGGTATATCTTTAAAAGTGCAATTAAAAGGAGTACAAAGAAATAAGTATTTCAGATTAACTCTTGTCATTAGATGCCACAAGAGTAAAAATTTAACAGGCATTCAGGATGAGTCAGTGGTGATTTCAGATAAGGTAACAACTATTCATCAGCCTGACATCTGAAAGTGGCTGTGGCCATATTTTTGCCTATGGTTTATCCAAATGCAAATCAGAATTGTCAGTTAAGTTTTGAGTATTTCTCTCAAAATTTATAAGAAAGTTGATAAATTAGATTATTACTTTTCACTCTTTCATATCACTTACAGCTGTAAGCATGGGTAATGTTGCATGAAAACTTTAAATATGAATAATTCTTTCCCATATCTCTATGTACAACATTTGTTTTAGGAAGAAAGAATATTCTAGAAGTTATGCCTGGTTATCATGGTAGCTATAAAGTTTATAATAAATTAAAGGATGGAATTCTAAATTTTATCCATGATAACCTGGCTGAAATACCATCCTGCAGTATTTATATCAATACAATTCTTATGTTGTTACTTAATCATTATAATTTTAATTTTAAATTATTAGTGGACATAAGTAAGAACAGGCTTCAGTTCTCCAGTCACACACTACTGAGGATAGTGTGAAAAAAATATTTTCATAATAAGTGAGAAGCATGTATTTTATGTTCTTTGCCGTAGAATATGAAGTAGTATATTTTAACTGAAAAAATGTTAATACAAGAATCACCCCAAAATACTGTATCCTCTGATTCAAAATAATTGCAACATTTTAGTTTTGCTGAGCCAGCAGAACTGACAAATAGATTCATCACGAATAGATTCTTTTTCAAGGAAGCAAGGACTTCAGCCTCCAATTATCATATTAAAATCAATTTTAGCTCTTCACATTCTGTGAGCTCAATTCACTAAAAGAAAGCCAACTATATATGTTTAATATGATGAGCATTTATAGTATATTTAATCCTTTTTAATCAAAGTAAAAGGTAACAGTGATCATGATACTATTATAAGATTAATAAAACTAGACATCTACTAAGTTTTAGTTTATTATTCAGGTCAAAAGTTTCAGATATTAAAGTTAACCTGAAGTTACGTCTCTTCTGTATAAAGATATAAATGTCAAAACTTCTATAGCAACAGACTATAAAACTGCCAAACCAAAACTGGCAGTAACAGTTCCTCAGTATAAAATACAGTGTAATTAATCAAGCTAATAAAAGTCATGCCTAGGGAAGCAGGGTAAGCACCATTAGTGTTAAATAACATTTCAGCTAACATAAATATAACAACTAGGAAAAGATAAAAAGGGAGCTTCACATGTTTATTTCCAACCCTTTCAATAAAGGCAGCATTCATTTACTGCTTTTGTGGTTTGTTAAAATTTAATATATTGAATCATGACATTATAGGGATATATTTTTTAGAACTATAGATGTTGAAAATGGGTTATATTTACTTCAGAAAATGCTTTTTGGCTGATATATCCTCTTGTTATGACTTTTGCCTAGCAATAAAAAGTAGCAGAAATTTTAAAAATCTGAACATCTTTTAGAAAACATAAAGTCATGGGATTATGAGGACAATGGAGGTATTATACCATACTGCATCTGTCCCTCACATTACTGGATGCAGTGTAATGAATAAAGGATTAAATTTTGACATTTTCAAGGTACAACATGTTAATAGCCAAGGATGAATATGTTGTAACAAAATATGCACAATGGTGGAGATTATCAAAATGATAGATTCTAGCCATCGTCATGATATTCTGACTCATGTTGTAAAGTTTAGTCAGTTGCATGTTAATGCTCAGTTTTCCCATCATTTCACAGAAATGAAGCATCACAAAATAGCTAATCCTGTGTGGCAAATTGCCAGGTTTCAGGCTGTACTTCTGACATTAATTATTCCCATTATCCCAGAAAGAAAATGACCTTAGCACCTCAGCTAGGACTGAGCAAGGATTAGATGCATCACATTCTGAGGTCACAATTAGTATGGTTATTAGCAGGGTAATACCTCAGGGAATCGAGGTAGGTAATTTTGCATTACTGGAGAGAAGTATGAGATTTTCTACTGTGGAATCACATTGTCATGGACAACACTAACTAACATTTTTAATAAGGTTGTATAATGAAAATTTGCACTTCAAACTGATTTTCTGAGATCCTTAGTCCAAAGTCACTGTTTCTTTATAAATCTATCTCCCTTCAGTATCAATGACTGTGATTATCCTTTCCAGTAGCATGGTAACATCATACAGAGTCAGTAGCTCATTATTAGATGTTACAGGAAAACACAACTAGATTTGAAATTTTAATACTAACACATACAAGTTAATTATGAATTCTTGTCTACATCACTTTTCTATGTTTTATTAGGCATTTTTCAGATTTCCAAACTGTGTAATATGTTTGATGGTTAAATTCCATCATTATTCACCTGACTCAAAGTCTTACTGAACTATAGTGTCTTTGGTTTCAAAATACTTCTGTACATGATTTAGAAATTGAAGAAATGTTTATCTGGGTACTTTGCCAGTTTAATAATCTTGAAGAAATTGTTCAATCTTGAGAGGAAACAATTACAAGGTTCAAGTTTATGTTAAAAAGATACAGTCTGGAAAGAAGAGTTTTAAAGTGGTAAATTTTTTTTTCTGTCTTAAAAAGCTACAGTTTGGACAGTTATTGTCACAAGATACTAGTTTCTCCACAGATGTCAAAAGTCAATCAAGATCTTTAAATATGACAGGAAATGAAGAAGAGGTTTTGGATTAGAGAGGACACAGAGAGACAGAAATTGAAGCATTCTTATATCTCCATTCCCCACTCCACACACAGAAAGGTGATATTTTTTTTTTTAATTATCTCCTTCTTTTGCCAATTCAAAGCACAGCTAATTACTTTGCTTCATGATCAAAGTCCCTGCATTAACAATCTTAAGTGGTTAAACTTTTAACTTCCAGCATGCAAATTTTTATAAAAAACCCCAAACAAATCCAACAAAAAACCAACCAAATTAAATCCCAAATATGGTGGAGTTCCTACTTCTAAAGTTAGGAAAAACATGACTGATTTGACATGGTACTTTCCAAAATATATTCTGCTTTATCTGGTTCTTCATGATGCCATTTTTGGCATCTTATGATTTAAAAATACGTATTTATCTGTTGTAGTCCTCAGTCTTTGTTTTCTTTCTCAACTGTTTTTAAGAAAGCAACATCTTTTCTCACACATAGGCACTAAATAAGAGCTTATACTGAAGTCCTAATGTTACACAACAAAGAAAAAAGAGATGATACTTAAAATTTGGACTAGTTCTTAAGTAGCAGCTTATTTTACTCTCTGAAGTACAGCAGTCAGCTTTTATTTCCATGTAACTGTTAATATTTGCATTTGCTCACCAAATAAGGGATCTGATTTATTTAATTTAAAAAAAAAGTAAAATTTTTTACTACAAAAATTCCAGAAGCAATACTATTTCACTACGATTTAAAAAAGGGAGAAACTTGGAAAATATTATTAAATTGGCTCACAGTCAGTAGTCTTGTAGCATGCACATTATTCAGTGAAAAGTTTGCATTATGCAGGTAACAGTGCACGGGGGGAGGGGGGGAGGAGGGCTGTGGTTTTTGCTTTTTGTTTGGGTTTCTTTTTCTTTCAAGGATTAATAACATGTTGGAAATTCGAAAAGTTAATTTTGCAGTGAAAAATAGTATTTAAGAAGGTTATATGAATTGCCAAAATTAAATTCTTCTAATTATGATTATTTTTAACAAGGTTTTGCATTGGAATGTCTGGATTATTCTTCTCAACAGTCAGAGTTAAAATTAAAATTTAGTCATTTATTTAGCTTTATCTTTAAGGAGCTGAAATGGAAAAAGGTCTCTGTTAAAGGCTGGAATTTTCTCATAGCTGTGACTGAAATGTAGTAATTGTCTCCTGAGAATGTTACATATTTAGTATAGATCACATGCATTTCAAACTTCTCTTGTAGTCAGTGATCCATAGGATGGATAACAATGAAATCTAAATGTATGTTTAAATAAAGAGCTAAAGACACGTTTTTATCTCCAAAATTTGAAAAAACTGATGTCACTGTATGGGTCCTGATCAAAGCAGTGATACAAACTCATACGTGCTACAACTGCATGAGCTGCTGGACTGCATATAAGATGAATCCAGAACCTAACTATAAAATTGAATGGTATTTAGAGTGGTATTTGTAGCAGATAAAAGAACTTAGAATGCTTTTTGATAGTTTTTTGTTAAATGTAATTGTAACGGAATAAAATATATCATGGATATCATCTGCATTCCTATAACTGCAAATAATTTGATAATCTGACATTGCATGTCTTTCAGAAGCAGTCACTGCTGACAGAGTTAGTATCGCAGCATGATCTGGTCATGCAGAGGAACTTATATGGAGACTTTTGGAGGTCTTCTCATACTGTTGGGAATTTTATTGCTCCCTTCAGCTTTGCCACCTTGAAGTTTTGTATGTGTTCTATCAGTCTGCCTGATCAAGAAACACATTTATGATGACAGTCATCACAGTAAAATGTTTGTTGATGAATAATACTATTGAGAGTACTTACACCTTCTCCATCTGTGTTGATGTTTTCATTCATTTAGTAGAAATTTTAAATGGTACTTGAATATTTATAAACTGCAATACTTACTACAGACTGAAATGTTTTATAGTTATTGTCTGTATTTCTATAACCACAACTAAATAAAAATCTTATTGCTATCTGGTGTTTTCCTCCATCCTAGGAATTCTCTTACCAGAATTTAACTAAGGCTGCATTTCAGAAGGTATTTAAACTTCTGTGATGATTATATGGGAAACATTAGCTATGTTTATTGCTGCTGACATATGTTTAGGTACACATTAATTTAAATTTTATATTGTTATAACAAATACAGATGTGTTTACTTTTTAACAAATACAATTCTTAAAAAAACATACTGATCTGTTTTTATCTGTCACAATTACCACTGATAAATTGACAAATGGCCCAGGAAAAGGTCACAGGCTTCCATTCTATGTCAACCTTGTTTCATCACACAGAAGAAATTACAACCAGGGAAGCTCAGTCAAGATAATGACACTCTCCACAGAAATCTGAATATTTATATTTAAATAAACTTCATTAACTCCCCTGGTTCAGACCAAGAGAAAATCCTATGCTCAACAACTGCTTTCCTTTCTTGGAGCTTAAAGATGTGCTACAATTAGATGGATTTAACAAATTGCTCCATTTTGTCACATAGTTTAGACTTCAAATGCTTATTATAATATACACAACTCAAAAAAAAAGCAGCAGATATTTCATTGCACAGACACAGTTTTAGGAGATAAGCAAATGTAGTTAGCTGCCCAGAACCATAGGGAGCTGTTGTTCACCTCAGTTCACAGAGTACTACATGTCAGAAACAACAGCATGCGTAATTTTAAGTGCAAATAAATGACATATAAGAAAAAAGTTTCAGTTCTATCATACAGAACAAAGATAACTGTGATGCCTTTTGAATGGCTGAGAACTAATTAACTGCATAAACATAAGCATGCATTAGTTCACAGTGTCTAAATCAGCAAGAATCTTAGTGGCGTTCAATCATTACCCCCATTATCCACTTCTACATTTTTCATAATATTCCCTTAAATTATATAATGTTTCTATTGTTAATATCATTACAACAATCAGTGGTTTTCCGAATTTAAGTTACTGCTGTTCATCTCCAGCCCAGTGTAGTTCATTCAGTATTGATATCAAACTTGTCAAACAGCTGGTTCAATTACATGATTTTTCTATGTATTCCTTGGTGCATGTCTATAATTAATTTATAGAAAAATATATTTTTTTTCTAATGGAAATAAATTATTTTAGAATATGTATTCACACAGCGGAATTTTACATGACAAGAAAAAAAGAGGGGAATTTTTATTTTACAGTATTTATAGCTTTTAATATTTAACATTTAGATTTGTAAAGTCAATTACAAGAAAATAGCTCAGCAATTATTTCTTAACAAGGAAATATTTAAAGAAAAAAAAGGATGACATTGCAGAAAAAAAAAAAAAAAGTAAGTTGATAGTATTAAACATTCCAGATAGTCTATATGTTGTGAATAAGTCAAGATAAAATTATGGCCCAAGTTAAATTGATGTGTGCTTTGATGTTGACTTCAGTATAACTGAGATTTAAACTTCAGAATAAATAGAAGTTTTACTTCAGAAGCTGGAATATCATCTCCTTTAAAGGAAAATTATTAAAGTTTGTGGTTTTGTTTGGGTTTTGTTTGTTTATTCCCATGCTAAAGGAATGAACTTGTTCACGGAGATCTATAAGAAACTAATGGTGACATGCAACAGAATTATACAGCAACATACACGTTCACAAATTAGAAAGAAAAGAGTGTAATCAGGCTAAGAAGTACAGCAACAAAGTTTCATAGCTGAAAAAGGCAAATTAAATAAAGTTTCGTTCTGTTTTGTGAGTCAGGGAAATGTAGGTCTCTTTTTTCTTAGGTCTGCTCTGCTATTGGAGCACTCCTCCTCTCACAAGGAGGAAAATTTCGTTATCAGTTCCCTACAGCAGAATATGTCTCATTTCAGCACCCTTGTTGTGGTTTGAGATAATCATTGTAATTCAGGAATTATCAAACCCTCCACAGAAGCCAGTTGAGTTTTTCTGATGGTATATTGGTATTTACTAAAACCATGTAAGATTGCCTAGTCAACCCTACTTCCTGCTCATTGGAGCATAAATATAGACTTGAAGAAGTCTTTTGTTTAAACTGTGTATGCAGACCTAATTCTCAAACCTGTACAGCTCCTTCTATGCTCTTGATCTATGAGCTATCATTTTCTGAGTAGCAGGAAAGGACTAGCAAGACGTTATGAAGAATTTTAGAAGGTATATTGTGTGTGTGTTGTTTGTATGTATGTGTGTGAAATTTGTGTGTCTGAAAATGCATCAAGAAAATACTTGAGGTCAAGGTAATTTTCAGCTTGAGCATAGTATAAATACATTTTTTGGGGATTTGTATTTTTGCACAGCCACTTCATGATTTCTGAACACATCAGTGTTACCATGTAGATGTAAATAGAGTAGATCAGGGGCTGTCAGAGAGTGCAGAGAAGATTCAGGGATTGCATGGAGACATTCATACTGCTCCTCAGCCTATCTAGTTAGTCTCAATTTAAAAAATGAGTGGATTAGCTTAAATCACCAAAAATGTGGTACCTAGAAATACTAATGTTGTCACTTAAAGCAGCTGGTTGTCAACTGAGGCATTAGGTGTCTACCAGAAGGAGCTCTACTTCATTGCTCTTTCTTTTTAAGAGCTTGATCTAATTTCTGTAACATTTGTACTGGAAAAAAAAAAAAAGATGTTAAGAAAGTTTGGCAATGGCACTTAAATATGTTGGAATCAATATTAATAATCTTTCTTATTCCAGGCAATTGCACTTGAGCTTTATGTGAATGATACTGTCTTCCTGAGCTAAAGCATTTGAAGATCCTCAAATCTGGATTTTTTTCAATTCTGTTCAGTATTGTCAGTTACCCATTTAAGGACATTTGTAGAAAGGGAGGAAAAAAGGAAATAGAAGAAAAGAGGAATTTGATACATTCCAACCCTTCTTCCTATTTCTCACCATCTTTCCATAGACAGGGAAACAAAATTAACCTATGATAAATGTATACACATGAGCATGGTAAGCATGGATAGGCAATCTGAATAGAGAAAAAGAATCTTTCAATATCTGTTAAATACAGTAAAAGATATACACAAAAATTAAAAGAAAATCACACAATAGAATCATAGGGTCAGGTGCCCTGTCTCTGCTTCCGCCTGGCTTCTTCCCGGCTCCCCTCCTCCCTGGCAGAGCATGAAACTCAGAAAGTCCTTGGCCAGCTTAAACACTCCAAGCCATAACTATAAACACTGGTGCTATCAGCACTGTTCCCAAGCTGAAAATCCAAAACACAGTTCTCACCAGCTACTACTTAAAGAAAAATGACTGCTGCTGCTGAACCCATGACAGGAGTGCTCAGAGCAGACTTCCAGTATCCGAAGGGGGCCTATAGGGATGCTGGGGAGGGACTCTTCATGAGGGACTGTACTGAGAGGAAAAGGGATAATGGGTTCAAACTTAAACAGGGGAAGTTTAGATGGAATATAAGGAGGAAGTTCTTTAGTGTAAGGGTGGTGAGGTACTGGAATGTGTTGCCCAGGGAAGTTGTGAATGCTCCATCACTGGCAGTCTTCAAGGCTGAGTTGGACAGAGCCTTGGGTGTCATGGTTTAGTGGGAGGTGTCCCTGCCCATGTCAAGGGAGGGCTGGAACTAGATGATCTTCAGGTCCTTTCCAACCGTAACTACTCTATGATTCTATTCTATGATTCTGTGCTGAGCAGATCTTGTCTGTCCTGAGGTTCAGTCTCCCTCCCACACCATGGTGCTTTTTACCTTGTATGAAAACGAAAACTATGTATATTCTCTCACCAGGCTGAGCTGCTATCTCTATCACAGTATCCAGAGATGGAGTTAGGTGTGGCAGAACATTCCCTACAGGTTTTCACAATTTCAGACCAGAAGGTAGCTCAGCAGCAGGCAGCTGTTCACTCACCCACCCTCACATCCACCCCCTTCTGCGTAGGACGGTGAAGATAATCAAAAGAACGTAAAGCCCATGGATTAAGATAAGAACAATTTTATAACTAAAATAAAATAAAATATAGTGATAATAGAATATCAATAATATAATAATAGGAAACAATAAGAGAAGAAATGAAAGCTGAGAAAACAAAAGTGATGCACAGAAGAATTGCTCACCACCCTCCAACCAATTCTCAGGCTGATCTGACCACTGATTGGTCCCTTCTGGGTAACTGCCCCCAGTTTATATAGAGGACATGATGTGCTGTGGTGTGGAATACCCCTTGGGCCATTTTGGGTAAGGTGTCTTGTCTCTGCTCCCGCCTGGCTTCTTGTGCCAGTTCTCACTGGCAGAGCATTAAAGACTGAAAAGTCTTTGATCAGAGTAAGGGCTAATTAGCAATAACTAAAACATTGGTGTTTTACCAGCCCAGTTTCCAGCCTAAATCCAAAATACAGCACTGCACCAACTACTAGCAAGGAGAAAAATAACTCTTACAGCAAAAATCAGGACACAGTGTCACTATCTCCTTGAACACAATGTTTTCTCCGAGTTTCCCAGAGCATGAGGATTGAAACACTGTTTATTTTCAAAGCTGTTGCAAACCCAGAGGTTTATCTAGTATATGTTGCATGTAGAACATCAGTAGATTAATCTGAAGTATACAATTATCTGATCAGTAGTAGCAGGTGGAAAAAATAAACCAGCTAAATTATAATGTGATGGTACAAATGCAATGCTCACTTAAAGGAAAAGAAAACCTTCAATATATATGAAGACAAGAATATTTAGTAGGTATATAAATAGACAAAGATGCAGAAGAATTCTGGAAAATGAATTTTGTGTTAAAATACATGAAAATCCAGACCATTTACTCATACAGAATTGGAATTTGTGCACTATTAGTTGTTCATAGCTTCAGCAATGGCTGAAACAACTTCAGATAAAAGTTCAGTCAACAAGACAACAACTTGGAGTCAAGCTGCAAGTTTTAGGAGATTAGAAGTCTTTCTATCTTAATTCTTTTTTCCTTCACTGTACACTGATGATATTGTGCATGTATAAAGCTGTAAGTGGATACTTGGCATAAGTGATCATTTTCTTATTGCCTAAATGTGCTGCAGTGACATGAGAAGGACTGAACAAAACAAAAAAAAACAAACAAAACTTTCTTTTTTAATGAGCATTCTCATTGTGCATTGCACCTTTTTACAGTAACTTAAAAACTGCTTTTCTGAAAAGCCCTTCAGAAGTACTTCTGAAGGTTTATGGAGAAATCAAAGCCATTGCTCTGGAACTTATATACCTTACCAAATTTATATGGAGTTGTTATTTTTTTTTTTTTTTCCTATCTCTCTAGGAAGTAAAAAAACCCACATTTGCCTTTGTGGATTTTGAAAGATTCATATATTGCATCTGTTTGGAATAACTTTATCTCGTATTTGACCACTTGTAGAATTTACGTGAGGAAAAACCTTTATAATAGGTGTGGTACATTTTTCAATTTTAGTTACAGATGATGTCCCAGCATAGACAAAACCACCTACATTATTTCTGACAGTTCATAAATTAGAAGTTCATAAAAATTTCATTAAGGAGTTCATGGCCACTCATATACTTGAAAAGCCTCATTCTATTTTCATATTCTTGCATGAAATATGGATGAATAGATCATATGTGGCTGTAGTGCGTTTCACAGACAATAAGAGAAAGATTATTAGTGATGGTGGTCACATGGCTAATAGCACTTTGCAAAGGTAAAACACAATTATACTTTAACACACAAATGATGTTGTTACATCTCAATTCTGACCTTCAGTGAGTACTGAACATTTCTTAAAATGCTTAGAACAATTTATTACACTGTGTCTTTGTTGCTCACTGTCTTGTAACCAATTAAAATATCTAATGATTTAATTTGTTAACACTAAATATTAAAGTGCTATGTTAAGTCTGCACATCACATTACAGCTTACACATAGCTAATAGAGAAAAAAATGAGGCACAAATGAAATTTGTCAACGTTACTAATGATATTCATCTGGGAATTACCAAGATGTTGCATTCAATTGAGGTCAACACAACTTCTTAAACTATTTCTAATTTATTCCACTTGGTAGAGGGCATAAATTAATCCTTTAGAGCTCATCTATAGTTAGGATATCACAGCCTTACTTTAAATAAAGAGTTAGAAAAAACAAAGTTTCACAACATTGTGCCAGATTTTAAATATTTTACCATATTTTAGAAAGTTTAATTCCATTCCCAGCACCTTTAGTTTATTTCATTTCCAAATTTAAGATCATTATTTTAGGTTTACGTGAAATACTAGCTTGAAAGCTACCAGATATGGTTTTGCGTAAGTGCTTTCTTATGAAACAGAGACAAAATAAATATGCTTAACACACTAGATTAAACAATTAGATCTTGTATATTTTACAGTGGAGGGAAAGAATGCATCCAGAGGGACCTTGACATGCATGTGAGGTAAGCTGATGACAACCTGATGAAGTTTAACCACACCAAGAGCAAGGTCCTACATCTGGGTCGGAGCAATCCCAGGCACAGCTACAGGTTGGGCAGACAAGAGATTGAGAGCAGCCCTACAGAGAAGGACTTGGGGGGGTTGGTCAATGAGAAATGAGCATAAGCCAGCTTCACTGTATGCTTGCAGCCCAGAAAACCGACCATATCCTGGGCTGCATCTAAAGGAGCATGACCAGCAGGTCGAAGGAGGTGATCCTGACCCTCTGCTCTTCTGAGACCTCATTTGGAGTACTGTATGCAGTTCTGGTGTCCTCAACATAAAAAGGGCATGGAACTGTTGGAACAAGTCCAGAGGAGGGCCACGAGGATGATCAGAGGACTAGAGCACCTCCCCTATGAAGATAGGATGAGAGAGTTGGGGCTGTTCATCCTGGAGAAGAGAAGGCTTTAAGGGGACCTCATAGCAGCCTTCCAGTATCTGAAGGGGGCCTATAGGGATACTGGGGAGGGACTCTTCTTTAGGGGCAAGGGGTAATGGGTTCAAACTTAAACAGGGGAATATTAGATTGAACATAAGGAAGAAATTCCTTACTGTAAGGCCGTGATGCACTGGAATGGGCTTCCCAGGGAAATTGTGAATGCTCCATCACTGGCAGTGTTCAAGGCCAGGTTGGGTTAGGGTTAGGGTTAGGGTGTCATGGTTTAGTGTGAGGTGTCCCTGCCCATGTCAGGGGGGTTGAAACTAGATGATCTTAAAGTCCCTTCCAACTCTAACTATTCTATGTTTCTATGATTCTATGATTTTAAGATACTAGGTTTTAAAATGTCCTTACTCACATGCTGATATCCCTATAACCACACCAAGAGACAAGGTTTCTGTTCAGTACCTCCACCTGAGAATAGTTTACATATATCAGCTGTTCTGATCTCCAGTGTCAATCTACTGTCTTGACAGCTTTCCTGCCAGCAGAAGTTTATCCAGGAGAGCTCTCTTGGGAGATTTAAAAAAATGTGCAATGGTGAGAAATAATTATTATCAGAGCCCACTCCACACTCATAAATAAGCAACATTCGTATAGGTTTCAAAAATGTTCTTATTCTTACCAAGCAACATTAAGAATGGAACAGAAATAGTTACATTTCATATCTCCCATTTTCTCATTAGCTATAAAAGCCTGTAGGACAAGATCAGACGTCTGGTTCAGAAGCCTACTTTTGCCTGGGTCAGTTTTACTAACACTATTTGTGCTTTTCAGTCTCATACCTAAATATAAACAGCCCTGCCTCTGGTAGTCTTGACACATTACCAAGCCTGAAATTTTTTGACCATATCTTGCATTTTTTTTTTTTCTTATTTGAGGAAAGTCCATTCCCAGCCAGCGCTCTGTAAGCTGATTCTCCTATCCATGTCCGAGTGTTTAATGAACTAACTTTTTGCTCTGATCGCATAATTTAAGATTAAAAGCCCCTCTCTCTGAACTTTAAAGGTTTAAAAAAGTCGTTTTCTGATGAATATGCATTGAATGTATTTTTAATGAAATAGGTAAACAAAGACAATTCACAAATCAGCAGTGTTCATAAATTAGTTGCACAACATGCTAATCAAAATATCCTGAAGACTCATTATCTGCATGCACTCTTCCAGCAAGTTAAAAATCCCCTCAGCAATGGTGAAAACTGTATACAGATTTGTCATGGGTTCAGCAGCAGCAGTCATTTTTCTTTAAGCAGTAGCTGGTGTAGCACTGTGTTTTGGATTTTTAG
>JASSUY010007015.1:24530-43835 GCA_032466535.1 Forpus xanthops | reverse complement strand
TGAAAAATCCATAACACAGTGCTACACCAGCTACTGCTTAAAGAAAAATGACTGCTGCTGCTGAACCCATGACAATGATACCATTACTTTAGGTTATACACTGAAAGATACAAAAATAAAATAATTCTGGTGTAGTATATGTGGAATATGCAAAGGCAAAAACATAATGATGTGTGAATAAATATACCGCAAAGTCTCTATGCACCATCCCTTCTAGTAGATAACACTTCTAGCTCATGTTTTGACTACCAGTTTAGAGAACTGTTACGTGAAATTCAGGTGCAGGTTTTAACAGTTACGCAAACATTTAAAAATTTGGTACTGTGGAAGGCTGAATCACAAGTAGCGATGTTTTCACAAAAGTCTATGATGTAGGCAGCATGCTGTCTGTTAATAAACTGTTCCATAAGTCTAGTTGCACAACTGTTGTGCCAGTAGTCAGTATGGCCACCTCCACCTATATTTCTCAGAAACAGCTGAAAATATTGCAGAGCCTGCTGAAAGTTCCCCCTCTTAATGTCTTTTGCCCCCTTCATTCTATGGTGCCAAAGCAAGGAGAGTACAGAACTTTCTTTTGCAAGATTCCATATATATTTTGAAGAATGATGTTTGGTTTTTAATTTAACAATGACAAGGGGAAATTGTAGTGATTCTATACTTTCAGTTTTCCCTCTGTTACTTTAGTCAATTTGACAGCTTTTGCTCTCAGAAGTGGAACCTGAAATTCTAGGCTATATTTTAGTCTAGCCAAACAGAAGACAAATGCATGAAGAAAGTTTTAATCCAAATGAAATACAGTATAATAGACTGCAAGTGGCATACTGCTGCAATTTGTCTTCTGATATGCTGTTATTTTTGTATCCAGGTTTTGTTGCTTCTTAGTGTCTTAATTTCATTCTCCCAAAGTCAAATAGGTAACAGACACCTCTGAGTTAGCTCAAAATCTGAAAAAAAACCCATAAAATAGAAACAACAAAAGATGAATCTAAGCATGCATTAATTTTTTATTTTCAAATGCCTGACCAGTTTGGTGGCCTCCTATGATAGGGCTACAGAACTGGTGGATAGGGGCAAAGCAGTTGACATCATCTACCTGGACTTGTGCAAAGCATTTGACAATGTTCCACACTGCTTCCTTGCCTCTAAATTTGTTTGAACAAGTCCAGAGGAGGGCCACAACGATGATCAGGGAGCTGGAATACCTCCATATGAAGACAGGCTGAGAAAGTTGAGGCAGTTTGGCCTGGAGAAGAGAAGGTTGCGTGGAGACGTCATAGCAGCCTTCCAGTGCCTGACGGGGCCTGCAAGGATGCCAGAGGGGGACTCTTCGTCATGAACTAAAGACAAGGGACAATTTTCACTGTGGGGTGTTGAGGCCCTGGAACAGGTTGCCCAAAGAAGTGGTAAATGCTCCACCCCTGGTAGTGCTCAAGGCCAGTTTGAAAGGGCCTTAAGCAACCTGGTCTAATGCGAGGTATCCCTGCCCTCTGTAGAGGGGTTGGAACTAGATGATTGTAAGGTCATTTCCATCCTAACCATTCTATGATTCTATATTTCAGGATTCTCCTTTTGCTCACATGCTGAGTGGCAGCTTGGAGAGCAATTTTTGTAGTCACAAGGTGATGAAAGATTTGTCAAGGTAAGTCATGGTAAAAACTTCTGTAGTTAATAACTGCTTACTGGTGCAAGCATGGAAGAGGTTTTTCAGAGGGTTAAGGGTAAATTTAAGAAAAAACTGGTTGATAGCTGCATAAATCTACCTGTTAGATAGTCTTTTGACTCATATTGACAAGTTAGTAGCCAAACTGATAAATCTGTATTTTGAACTATTTCTCTGCATAATAGCAGAGGTACAAACTGGTAGTACAGAGTGAGGAAAATATTAGCAGTAAATGAAAAAAAAAAAAAATTGGACTGGAATTAAGTGCTGAGTGGATGGAGTTGGGATGAGGTTTATTAAATTTTTTTCTAAGTTGCTTCATGTCAGAAAAAAAATTACATATCATGAAAAGCATTGATTATCACAAGATAATAGAAACTATAATTATTGTACCACAGAAAAAGAAAGAAATAGCCCAAGGGAGAGAAGTGGGAGAAATAGAGTAATAAATGGATTTAGTGTTAACTGATTTGAAGCAAGCTAACTAAGAAAATCATTAGCAATTTGAATGAAATGCAGCTTCAGGGAGCTGAATGGGATAGAAATAACAAGCTAAATAATTATCAAAACTATTCAAGAAAAAGCAGCACAAGCAGTACTAAAGAAAACAGCAAATTAATAATATTATTCATGACTAAGGCAACTTGGTTAATACAACGTACCTCAGGATTTCATTGAAATAGATAAAGTAGGCATTGATTCAATATCCAGTAAAGCCAGTAGAAATGTTGCTTCTTAATAATAAAGAGCTTCAGTACAGGACCCCAGCTACTGGGGTGTGTCCAGATGTCAAAGGAATATCTTATTAGGAAAAAAGGCTCAGGAACTAAACAAACAGAAGAAAACTGCAACCTTCTCTAATTACTGATTATGGAGACTAGAGCAGTTGCATGACGTTCCAAGGACAAAACCCTTATGTGCATCTGTGTAAAATCTTTTAATTAGAAGTCAGATTTTTAACCAGAAATTTTGTTCTCATTTAGATGTGAAAAGGGACAATTAGTGCAAAAGTAGAGGCCATCAGTATTACGTCTTGTGCAAGCCAAGACTAATGTGTATAAAAATCCTTATATTCATATATAATATGTAAAGAGAAGCCCATTTTTTGTTTGATTCAATCTAACTAGTTATTATTTAAAATAAACATAAAAGTGATTCACCATTTCTCCACAGTATTTCATGTGTACATTTGAAGTAAGTTCTGCACTTTTCTACTCTTAATGGCTGGTTGAAGGTATTTTTGATTTAATGTTGCTCTTTCCAAATGTGAATAGGTTATTCCTGAGTTTTCTTATTTTTCTCTGTCAATAGGATCAGAATGCTGTAGGTTTGGTAAGAAAAATAACTTCCCAATGCATAGAAATTTATTTATTAGTTATCTTATAGTTCTCATGGCAAATCTAAGGGTCTAATTTATTGACAAATAGCCCCTAGTAAATATTTGGATGCAGGTACTTTATTCATATGTTGTATTTCAAGTAGCTAAGTTTTATCACCAGTCACAAAATATTTGTGTTTTGTATAAGAATCCCTGCTGCTGAGACAAGTCAATACATTGAAAAACTTAGCTTCTACTTTCAGAGTATTTCTACCACTCATGACCTGTCATCTTATTCTCTCAGAAACAAAAAGTTAAATAATCCCTCAATTTTCTTTATTCGTTTTTTCAAGTTTGAGCACACATTTTAATGCGATTATATGATTCTGAGTTTCCTGGCTGACTGATCTCACTTCTGCAGATGAAACCATTAGAAAATTACCAATGAATACATTTTATTCACTGAATCTCTGAAATCACCTTCAAGAGAAGCAAAGATTATCCTGAGTTTACAGATAAAGAGTGTGGTAATAAGGTTATTTGTCAAAAATTAAATGTAGATCAGACTGCCCAGATCTTCTGGCTCATGTTCTAGTGCCTTAAACACAAGACTATATTTGAAATTCACATATTTCAGTAAGAAAGTTGAGAGGACTTCAGAATAAAAATGACATGTCAAAGTCCAAAATCCAAGACAAAGTCTGAGAAAAAAAAAAAAGGAAATTAGTGTGTTTCATTAGCAATATAATATTAGAAATAACAAGAAAGTTGTACTATTCCTTTGCTTCATATCCTTTTCTCCTCTTGATGCTTTCTCTCTCAAGCTCTTTTCTCTGCCAGAGTCTTTAATACCACTCCTGTGAGTTCCTTACGATGAGCAGTAGGCAAAAGCTGACACATTTTCTTTACTCTGATGCCATATAGAGATTCATATGGAATTTTTCTCAGCCTTATAAGCTGATTGCTTCAAAGGGAAAATAGCTGGAGTGAAATATGTGTCTTTAGATTTTTTATTGTTTGCAAGCTTGTGATTTTTGTTATCTTGTTCTCTGCCCTAGTAACACTTGCAGTGACCATCTTGCTAGAAACCCAGGTGACTCATTGTCTCCCCTACCACGACACTAACTGGACTTATGCCTTACTTTTTTCTTTTCCACTACTGTGCTATAAAATTTAAAGCAGCAGCTAATAGTATCCTTGTGCGGTAACATGTGAGATGTGCTGAGAGCAATTATCTTTTCGCTACAGTCCACAGACTGTCACCAGACTCTTGAGAAGTTTGAGGTGTTACAGATATTCCTAGTAACTTCCATCCCAGCATCTTGTGTATTGATCTAGCCATTCATTCCAACTTGTCACAATGAAGAATGAAGCTATTTTCATCTTTTATATCCAGCAACACTTCAAGGAATGTACGTGGACAGTCACTTGAAATGCAAGGAACTCTGAAACAAACAGAAAAATCCAATAAGTACTGCTTCCTATTTTAGGGTGTTAGTGAGAATATTCTAGCTATTGTGCAGCTTTATTCAAAGCCATGACTTTTGAAGAGCCCTTTAGCAATAAAAATTATGAAGACAATCTGCTAGTACAATCTGTACTTAGAACAAGTAATTCCAAGCAACTGTTAAGCAATCCATCACTGGACAGACACGCAGATAGGTTGAACTCAGATATCATAATTCAGTGCTATTCCCTATTTTATGGGTTGTCTGGTCATCTTCTATGTTGGCTTATGTATCATAAAGCATCTGTGGCTCCTGCAGTTATGCAGAAATTGTATTAGAGCCTCTGGATCAGTGGTTTCTTTTGTTGCATTACACTTACCTTGCTCTACCAATGAGCCTTTACCTGGCAACTGTTTGTTCCCTGTACAGGAACAACAGGTAGGTTTAATTTACAGAACAAACCATTATGTACCAACCTCCCAGAAGAGTGGAAGGTGTGCAAGAAACTAAAATCTATTTGACCACTGAAGTAAGGGAGGAGTATCTTCATAGTGGGTCAAAAGGAAAGTAAAGGATGGATGGATGTAAAAAAATGTATGGCAGTAGATTTCAGTGGTATATGAGCACGTAGAGTAGCAATGGATGATGAGAAAGTCTGGAGGTGGTTAGGGTTTTGGGTATCAGACTGAATGGTGGGGAGCAGTAAGAACTGCATGTGGCACAGTGGATGAGGAATGGACTGTCAGTATATAAAGTCATCAAATCAGATACCTTCGTGTGTTCAAACCAAAACATGCTTGTCTCCTAAATATGGGGTTAAACTGGGCTGTGCTGGACACTGAAAAAAGGGGTCAAGTGGCTTCAGATAATGGGAGGTAAGGGAGGTTCAGTGCAGTATATGGGCTCTGCCATTGAGGTGAATCTGCACAGGTAAGGGAATAGGCTGTGGTGTCTTAGGAGATGACCACCCTCGGACCTGTGCACCTTATGATTCCACTGAGAGTCTAAATGTTATGGCACAGCCTTTTGTCACAAGGACTCTATTAGCAGTTTCCATTTTCCCACTCCCATACATACCCAACAGCTGTCCAACTCATTCTTTACAGCCCCATGTGCCAAGCAAACAACCCAGCCCACAGCTCTCAAGCCCCTTGGTTTATGTCCCTCCTGACTCTCCTTCCCTTGTTCACCCATCAGGACTACTTCAGTACTGTACCAGATTTATAAGTTGTGAGCATCAGTCTTTTTAGTATCATGTACACTCAGTTTCTGAGAGCATAATTCTTAGGAATGAAGAGTGGATTTAGAGTCGGGCTGTGGCTGCTCTGTCAGTGTTCATCAGACATCAAGAAATATTGCCTATACGTAAGACACTTAGCAACTGCAACCCAGTAAATCAGAAGGAATTCCATCCTCAGAGTCTGCATGACTTGTTGATATTTGGAAATAATTTAAAATGAAGAGGAAGAAACTCTCCCAGTAGAAGCTCCGAACAACAGAAGATAAATTTTCTGTCCTGTGTGAGATACTGGTTTGTGGATTAGACCTCATTAAAAATAAAGGAGTTGCTACATTTTTTTGTCTTCCCTAGGGAGGGGAATATAACATCATTCATTCTATAATTCGTTAAATTTCAGATTTGCTTTTACATTTTGGCTTGCTCATGCATTTTCCAGTCTTCCACGTTATTCCCTGCGTCCCTTCACTCCAACATAACCCTGTGGAGATTGAAAACTGAATTGCTACACACTGCCTGTGACATACTCATTAGCCTTTTGAGTGCATTTGGCCCATCATCTATGCATCCTGTATTTGTGAATCAAACTCAGGTCACTGGCCTTACTGTTCAGCTGCTGTGAACTACGTTCAAAAGAGCTGGGCTGAAATAAACTAGTAGGTGATTTGTCTTATTATGTGGAAAGAGAAACCAGAGAAAAACCAAGTAACTTCATGATTGCTTTTTGCCAGTAAATGCCAGTATAGTATAATCTAGCCAAAGCATGCTAAAAGGCAAAAAATATAAAGTTTGCAACAAATCTTGGTTATTTGATTGTAGAACTTAGTGTGGCATAAGATCTGGCATAAAGGATCCTGAAATGTTATTTGAGGAAATTATAAAAAAGTGAAAAAAATGGACACTGGCTGTGATATTTTCATATCTTATGAATCAGTTTATTAGAAAATTAGAGTTATCTGGTTCAAGCATTTGGAATAACTACTGTTAGCTTCAAGCCAAGGTAACGTATACTATTTTCCTGGATAAATGCCACATCCTCTCACTTTTTTTTTGTGAGTAAGTGGTATTTCTTTAAGTGTCAAGTTGGGTTGTGCTGAATTATGTCAGATTTAAAATTTTCTTGGATTTAACTTCTTATAACATAGCTAATAAAGTTTATACTTGATATGAAATGCAAGTTTAAAAAACATTTTTTTTAAGAATAGAACAAATTTCATCTTACCAGTGAAAAAAGATAATACTTGGATAAAGTATAGTAAAAACTAGACATAGACAGTCAGGCAAAATGAAACAGAACTCATTCCTGCAGGAAGTTAATTTACTGGACTATCTTCTCTAATGGCTGACTAAATATAGCAGGCAGCTATAGAGAGGACAGGTTAAGGTTAATCATGAGATCCTAGGGTAACTCAGGTTATTAAGATCTTGGTGTGATCAGGATTTCACCCACAGGCCGTATAGGTAGGTGATCATTTTAAGAGATCCCCAAATGAGAAATAATAAGACCCACAGCTGCTTTGGGTGCTGATATTTCATGTACTTGTCTTGTGCAAAGACATTGCTGTACTTGGCTCAGTCAGATCTAGCCACACAGCTTGTGGTTCAAGTATGGTACAGAACTGATGCAGCCTAAAGATGTGTTTCAGCACAGGAGCCATCATCATTATCATAACTAGGTAAAAGTTTTTGCACTTTTTATGTTTGAGGTGAAATGGTTTCTGAAAGCTAGAACTAGATATAAAAACTGCAGCCTGTTTTTTTGAATATATTTATTATTGCACAGAATCAGAAACACTGATCCTTATATCAGGGATCAAATAAAACTGAACGAGAAAATTTCTGAGTTTCTTGAATCTCAGCATGTAAATGGAGACTGTAACAACAGCTTTTCCCTTTTTCAAAAGAAAATTAAGTATTTATCTTCTTACATTTTCTTGTCTGCATATAGAACTCCTGGCTCATTTACTGACACAGTATTGTGTATTTTTTTCACGTGCAACATGGAAGTACATTTGTTATTGCAGTATTTAGTGCTGGTAGAATCTAATATATAAAGAACAACAGTATTGAACTGAATTATTTTCCTTCTAGAAGATGCTTGCTAAATTAAGATGTTTTGTAATGTGGCTGTGAAGAACATTAGGGTCTTGCATCAGTCAGAAAACTCTATCATTGTACTGTAATAGGTGAGAAAGTAGCAGGAAATAAGTTGGAAGAAACTGTAGTTCACATTGTTTTAAAAATGGTGCTGACCTTAGAAATGTGTATGAAAAAACAAACTTTATGGATATAAAGCTGACACATGCATAAAGAAAGTTTTTTTTTGCAGTGTGTTATGGTTTAAGTCATGCTTAAGCTGAACCCAGGACACAGTGTTAGATTCCTTGACATAATAAATTTGTTTCAGTGCACATGTGTGTGTGTAAGCAAACTACATGGAAATTATATTTCTGTGTGAAATAAAGAACTCTATGAAGTCTTGATTCTATCTGTTATTTCACACCATTTTTAAAAAGAAACTGAATTGATTAATGGAATGTTATGAAGAGATTAACATGTACATATTCTAGATCAAGAAATTGAGACATAATTAAATGACTTCACAGACTGTGCTAAAAATGACCTGTGGATTGATTTAAAACAGTACTAATGCAATCTCCATATGCATTTTTTATCAGATTAAAATGTGGACAGGTAAGAAATTGAATAATTTAATGCAATGTGTTTAAAGTTTCATATTTATAGTTATTTATAGTAATATTTCCAAGCAAACTGAAGTTACTTGTCTAAAGCCCCCAAAGAATACTATGCCAGCTGCCCTGCAGTTTTTCCTCTAAAAGGTCCAGAAAAAGGTGATGTGGGCAATACTTTCTCAGTCACCCATGCAGTTGATTCTCTAAGTGTATTTTTCTGCTCATTTAAATTTAAGCTATACTGAATGAAAAATACAATCTTTTTTCAACCAATATCAGAGATAAAATTATGGATGTTAAAAATCCATGAATTTTCATGGGTTCAACGAGAGTACATCAAAAATTCATTTGATTTAGAAATTGCTTAGCTCTGTGTTGCCTCTGAGCGGTTTTTACACCCTAACAAAAGTTATCTCACACCAGCACACCTCACTTCTTAATTCTGGGGCTTGCGCCGTATATCTGTAAGGTCCAATTCATGAAGGCCTGAGTCAGACTTCTTGAAAGATCAGCAACTAGGAAAAATGATACCTACAGCTCATATTAAGTCTTTGTGAACAATTACAAAAGTATATTATAACTAAAAAATGAGATGCCATTGGTTTTGCTCTCTGAATTGGGAAAACCAAATGCGTTCTAACAGGTCAGGTTTCTCATTTTTTTTTCTGTTCATTTCTCTTGGCGATGTGGCCAGGTTACCTCTGTTGTTTCAGAAGTGGATAACTTACCATTTAGCAACTTCTCTTGGATTATTTTTTTTTTCTCTAATGCCTAATTTGAATGATCCCTTTTAAATATTAAGCACGTCGGGTTCTTCTTGTGCCCATGCCTGAAATGAGGAGAGATAAATGTGCCTTCTTTAGTGGAAATTTGTCATGGTACTGCTTTTGTTCATTCAGTCTTTTAACATTGATAATTTGATTTTTTAGTCTTTCTAAGTAATATTTACTGTAACTCTGTGTATTCCTGCTGCTCTCCCCCATGTTGTCATTTCTTGATTGTGCTGTAGTGCTCACAGGCTTGGTTTCATGTTCTCTGCAAAGAACTTCAGTTAGGGCACTGCAAAGTCTGGGTAGAACAGTCATCTTTCATATGTCCTTCAAGCTCCATTCATTCTTTTCATATTCAGATAATGACTACTGCTTTTCTCCAAGCATGCTTGACACTGTGAGTCATTATATAGTTTACAATCTAGAAGGATCCATCTGCCCCCCCCCCACCTCTCCCCGGCCAGGTGGGATGTATCTAGGTTTTGTCATCTACTTGTTTTGATCCTGGTTTAAAGCCATTCTAGGAAACCTTCACTTGCGGAGCAGTACAGACAGCATTAATAGCAGTTAGGCTGGTGCAAGGTGGTAGGCCTTCTCTCGAGCTGTCAAAATTCTCTAGTGATTGAGACCTTTGAAAATAAACAGAGTGCTTGAGGTTTTATTAGCTGACCAGTTTACTGCTTAAATCCCTGTTAGGTACTAACTGAACTATTAAAAGGCTGCCCTTGAATGTTTTGTAAATAATGTGCTAATCTCACTTGGATTGTCTATTTATCACTGCTAAAGGAAATAAACATTTTAAAGTATTGAAACTTAGAATGTGCTAATATAAAGACATAAAAAAAGCCTAACAGCCATTAGAAGAGAGCATCTCTCCCTTTTTTGTCTCAATTATGACATTGTGTAATACATTCTGAATTCTAAGGTTTGGAGAAACTTTCATATGTTTTTCTGGTAAAGGTTAGATGTTTTTGCCATTTATGAGATCCTCTTATGTTCTTTATGTTAAATTGTTGCCCTACTCTTCCTGAAATGTCCAGTTTGCTGGTAGATTGCAAAGTTGTTGAACGTGATTATTTCAAAGAGTAAATTACTTGGGAAAATAGGAAACAAGTCTTCATCAATAGTCACGATGTCTCCCAGGCAGATGGAAAAATGGTGCTGGGCAGATCTTATGTAGAAATTGCAGAGATTAAGTACTGTGTAGGCTGGAAAAAATGAAAGAAGCAGCTGGGTGCAATGTCACACGTATTTTTCTCTATGGTTGTTCTGCAGTAACCAGTCTCAGTAGTGCAATACAGCAACACACTGGGAAGCTGATTATAAATTAAAATTTCTCTAGTGTGTGGTCATAGTTCAGCTTAAACAGCTTTCTTCATGGAAAAAGTTTGTTGAGAAAGTTTGTTTCTGAACTCCCCAAGCAGTTCCCTGTTGAACGGCTGTCCCTCTTCTCCCCTGGCCAGCCACGTTCTGCAAAAGAGCCTATGGAGCTTTTTTGGCTATTTTGCTTATACTACTTGCAGAAAAATGTGTTTACTTGCAAGAAAGAAAATTTGTAGGAGAAAATCCCAGCTGTGCATACTGACATATGCTCTTGTTTCCAAGTAAAACACAGAGTGGTGGGATACTTATTAGTCGTAGAACATAATGTATAATTGAACTTGCCTGAAGTAAGTGAAAGATCTTTTTTTCCATAGGAAACAATGACTATAGGAAGTGTTTAGTTAAATCATTACAAATAAGATCATATTGCTTTTTCTAAGCTGTAGATCCTACAGAGAATTTAAATGTTTTCCAGATATTGAGATGAAGATCCAATGTCAGTCATCTTCAACTGTTGCTTTTTTTTTTTTATGGGAACTTGCTCGAATTTCCCATCATTTGCCAAATTTCTGTCATCCATATTTCTCTGTTGGCAAGAAGAAGATAATAGATAACTTTAAAAAGCCATAAAAGAGTGATACATTCTTCTTTGATGAGTATTTCCTTTCAGAAAAAAAATATTCCTTAGTTACAAGGATGGAATCTTCCGGTGAATTAAATGTGTTGGTTTGTAGGTAATGTTTTTTGTTTGAAGCATGATTATTGCAGGTATGTGTGCATGTTTGCCTGGCATATAGCCACAGACTTATTTCTCTGGAATTCAGTGGAAGTGTTACTTTTGACATCCATGTTAGTAGGTCTGTTTCTTTCACAGGAAAGGTGTTAGTGCTGCCAAGTACTTATCCCTTTTTAACTTCATTAGACCCTGCAATAATATTTTTTACTGTTATCCTTGAAAACCTAAACTGAAAGTGGTTGAAATATTGAAAAATAAATGAAAAAAGGAAGGTGTGCATCTGGGATCTGTGGGAGATTTGAACTAACTTGTCAAAGAGGCTGAGTTTGTAATCCAGGAAAGGAGAAAGGGACAGAGATTGAAAGGTGAAACTGGGCACAAAGAACTGAAGCAAAATGGAAAAAAGACTTGAAGAGGTGCTGCGGGAATGACAGGGGAATTAGGTGTGACTTGGGATATGAAATGGAGTCAAGGAGACAGCGCGGAAAGAGTGAGAGAGAGAAAAAGGAAATAAGAGGGAGTGGATAGGAAAGGGGTGTAAATGGGGCCAAGATTGTAATAAGGTAAGATGCTGAAAAGTTCACAGATTTACTGCATGAAGAGATACAAAGTAAATGTCTGATCTCTGTCACAACTTCTTGCTTTCACACTCCTTCCTGCTCTTCTAAAAGAGGCTTTCTCTTAGTATTATCTGCCTTTGTCCTCCTGACCACTTATTTCCGGTTTTCCTGCAAGGTGATTTTTAACTTAAACGTTTTTGTTTTGCAGCTCCACAAGGAACTGTGCATGCACAAAGAAGTGGTGGTGGGTAGGGAGGACTGTATGGTGACAGATGACAGCGGCAGGCAGAAATGCCTCAATTAGCACTTCTAGTTATACAGTCTCACACCAGCAGAAGTTCCATGGTATGCTAATGTACATATGCTAAAACAGGTAAAAAGTCACTAAAAATACTACAGAACATATTCCAGTTGTTTTTAGAGGGGGGTGGGCAGAATGCTTTTCTCAATGCAGTTATATCTGCAGCAGTATCCTATAAATTAGCCTTACTATCTCACATTTATTGCCTATGAAAAATCTTTTATTTTCCTTTATTTATTCAACAGAGATCCCACTGCCACTTACATGAAATGAGATGCACAGAGTATATGTTCTTGACTGCACAGTTGACATATTGCTTCCTGAAGTCCCCCCTTCACAGTCTCAGCTTTATAGACAGGAGATCTCAAAGACAGAGCAGACTATCTGATCATAATATCTCATTTCTACATTCTCTTACCTGCTTATTTCACATATTATATTGTACATATAGTAAAATGAGCTTACATAAAACATTTATTTTAAAAAGTATTCAATTTTCATTTTAAATCTTCAAGATGTAGAAAATCCATCAGCCCTCTTTCAAGTGTTCTCATGATTAGTCATCCTTTCTGCTAAGAGCGTGAATATAATTTTTAATTGCAAGTCTGGGGTTTCTGTTTGGGTACAAATGGCAGGATTTTTGTGGTAGTGGGCTACAGGTTGCCTTGTGTGAGAAGCAGTGTGAGATGTCCATTTATCCAGGCACAGCTAGCACTGAAACCCATGCAGGTGCCCCATCAAGCCCCAAGATTGCAAATAGGTGAGGGAGTGTACTGAACCATGGCTCAGACACATTTACGAAAGAATAGCAGCTTCCAGGGAAGGAAACATATAGAGGAAATGTATAAAAGAAATACGCTTGGGGACATGCAGGGAGATGCTCTTGGGAGGATGCACAGAAAAGATGGCTTGGAGATGCATGGAGGGACAAGCTGCTAAGGAGACGAGCTGCTAAGGAGCTGGATGTATTCTGCTTGGAGGAGGCACTCCACCTCAAAGAGCAGTACCCCTGACGGACTGCGTCTAACCCATACTGGGGCATGGACACCCCTAAGGAACCTGTAGCCTATGGAGGAATCCATGCTCCCTGAGGGACACTGGGGTGCACAGTGAAGTGGAGGAAACTCAGTAAGAAACACAGAAAGAACAGCAGAAAGAAACCTCTGTGCACATGACACAATCCTACTGTGTTGCTTATTGCTCACCAAACGGATTGGGCTGAGTGAGTGCAACACAGAGCAGAAATGAGCAGACCTGAGAATAAGGATGGAGATGTGTTTAGCTTAAGTTGAACCTGGAAATGGGGTGGAAAAGTGTTTACTTATGTGTCTGTTCAGCTGTTTCTATTTTTTCTCAATACACAAATCAGTGGTTAGAAGTTTGTGTCAACTGGCAAAAAATTAAGTAAAAATTCCCTGAATTGAGAGTTTTGCCTGTGATTACCTTATATCAATTGGTCCTTGCTATCCTTTTCTCTCTGAAACAAAGAGTTATTTAGTATATGTATTTCCTTCCCAGCAAAGGATGCCTGAATTGTAATCAAGCTGAGTACAAATCTTTTTTAGTAACTCTATGAATGTAATAAACTATTGATATCTCCATCACTAAGTCAGCCCTTGAAATTATTAGCTGGCAGTTCCCTACAGCCTCTTAAGTTTTCGGCCTCCTTTTAAAAAAGCAAATAGAACACTGCAATACTTTTCTATGCTAATATGCAAGAAGATAAAATAAACCTTCCCCGTACTTACTGTTCTTGAGATACTTTTGCAGAGATATCTAACGGAAAGCTCATGTTGAGCACTTCATTCACTACAATTCCTCTTTAACCTTTCACAGGTATAAATCATGTTTGTCTCTTTCCTCCAGAAGTAGACAGACTCTGCCCTTGTCTGCATTTTTTAAATGTACACAGCTTCCAAAATGTTCCAAACCACTCAGTATGACTGCCCCATTCTCATTTTAAAATGAAGAAACTTTTCCCCTTCTCTGTATTTCCCTCCCTGCTGCCTTCTTCCCCCAGCTAACCATTTTCTAATAGCTGTTTCCATATGAATCCATGATGACAGAAAAAGTAGCAACAGTACAAGAGAAGGTTAAACATAGTCTTTGCAAAAAAAAGGAACACCAAGGAATAGGAATTATGCATTGTTTGATATAATTTGGTCTCAGAAACAGTGAATAAAAAAATTATAAAGTTATTTATATACAAGATAAAGCAGTCAGAATGTAAATAGCCAGAAGACAAGGCAAAAACTAGTCAGTATAGGTTTGTCAAGGATGGGTCATAGCAAACAAATCTTGTTTCCTTTACGACTAAATTTAATTATCTCCTTTGACAGGGTAAATGTCTAAGTGTCTAAATGTCTAAATGCACAATGGGATATATTCTGAGCTTAATAAGGCTTTTCATGCTTTACTGCATGACATTCTGTTAAGCTAAGGAAGCAATGTGATGCGCTTATAGTGACCATACAGTGAGTACTGTTTTGGTTTCAAAAATGTGTATCAGAAACCAGCTATCATTGTCAATCCAAAAAATATGAGGTCGTATTAAAAGAATCATAGTATAGAAGAGCATAAACATCGAGATTTACAACAGAATATGAATATACTACTTTTTTAAACATTGCTATTGCAAATTTCTTCATTGGGAGAGCAGAAATATGGCATAAGAAAAAGTAATGCTTAACACTAGCACTCTAGTTTTCTCTTTTTCATTAGATTTTATTAAAGTATTTGCTGGACTTTCCTCCAGCATATAGAAAGATCTGGAAATGAATGAAGGGAAACCTTAAGGTTGAAAAATACCCATAAAATGTCAGTGAAAAGAAAAAATATCTGTTGAAGCTGCATTTTTGAAGTTTTTACTGTTTTGACTGAATACAGCAAAATCAAGAGCCCCAAGAATGTTATTATTGTGTTGTAAACATTAGTAGTCAGTTAATATTTTCTAATACACTTCAACCAGCATTTCTTGATTCTTACGGGAATTGTGGTACACTTGTAACAGGAATCGAAGCGAAGATTATTTTTCTTCCCTAGGTAAAGAAGAAAGACATACTCACTGTGGTAAACAAAAGCATTCAGTCCTGATAGGAGGGGTAGACATCTGCACTTCATTAGAGGAGAAAAACTTTATGAGAAGTGTTTAGATTGGGGAAGAGAACCTTCTCTCCAAACAAATATTGCAACAAGATCTCTTCATACCCTGACCTTCTGCTGACAGGGCCAAAACTGAAGGCCTACGAGGAGCTCATTTTGCAGTCACAGTACTGCTTTCATATTTTGCTTCATGAGTTGAATGCCCATGAAAACGTAGGTCCTCAGGGGGATCTGAAATTAAATCCTCTTTGCTGTCTGTAGCTGTACAATAATTTGCAATACTATGTTCTTAAAATTTGAAGCTGAGAAGACAAAAATGCCCTACCTCTCAAAATATAACCCAAAGTAATGGCAGAAACTAGACACTTTCATAAAAATACAAGAAGAATGTGTGATCATCTTTAAGAGCATTTTCTAAAGATGATCTATTCACATGTGTTTAATCTCACTGAATTTACGGTGCTTAACAGTATAACATTCAGAAGCAGTTAGTTGTCTAGTATTATACTGTAACCATATCATCTTGAGTGCTGACCATGTCATATTTGTACTCTGAATGGAAGCCATATTAAGTTAGCATTTGTGTCAGAGACATCTACTGAAAACTCCAGAGACTGAGAAAGCTAAGGGATAAAATTATGGAACAAAGGCTGTCACCAATTCAGAAGGGTATATTTGAATCAATATGTACTTTCTTGTCATATAGATTTGATTTCCTTCAACTCTCCCTTTGATCCTTGCAGTCTTGTATTTCATCATTTTGCAGTGGTGTGTTGACAAAATGGGTGTTCTGTGATGGTTCACCTGTTTCCATTCCATGGCCAGCCACAAGTGTTTGGGTTGCTACGCACTTCCGGTTTGATTAGGAGTTTGTTTCTCATTTCTGCCCTACTGACTCAGATTTATTTATTTATTTTCAGACAGAGCATGGGAATTGTATTTTTTTCATGCATTAGGTGACACATGGTTGCTTCATAGCTGGGTGTTCCCCCCTTCCTTCCCCCCCATAGCCAGTGCTAATTTCAGCAACTTTAGGTTTTGAAGTATACATATTACTGGGAATTATTACTTTTACAGAACAGTATGTATTTCATTGCATGTATCTACATTTACTTATATGGGATAGCAATACAAGAATACAGTATTTGTTCTCACACTTGCATTCTTTTTTCTACACTTGTAATATCTGTCTAAACTCTAGCTGTGTGACATAAACAAACACACATAATTCTCTATTTCATGCTACCAGTATGTGAGAAACATTTCTCTGTCTAAATATATTTTATTTCATCTATGTTTTTAGTAGAGATGTCAGGTTACTGTGGTTGTGATGGTCATTCCCTCAAACATATTTCTCTTGTTCTAGTCCTCTTACAAGAACCTCCTAGTTTTCCTTTGTCGCTGACTATGCCTTTTTGTTTCTGGTGTTAAAGATTAAAATTAGGCTAGGCTAGGCTAGGCTAGCATAGGATAGAATAGGCTAGCATAGGATAGGGTAGCATAGGAGAATAGCAAGAATAGAATCTTTCATTTGGAAGGAGTCACAGCATGTCAAAGCATAACAGTCCCATATGTTTTTGAAAAAACCTTTCAGAGTACAAGTTGCCAGGGCAGTTAGGATGGTCAGCCAGTGACCACCCTTTGGGAAATTCATAGGAATTAATTAAAATAATATTCCTCTTTGAGGTGAACATCGCATCTTTGGAAAGCAGACACATTTCACGAATCATTTGATCCCTGGAAGCAAAATAAATTTTTAATGGACTGAGACATGAATTGATAAGCACTGAAACATAGAATATCCTGTAGGAAAGGTAGTGTGAAGTTTTCTTCACTCTGTGTAAGTAAGGCTAGTATTAAAGCAACCAAGTGTATTTTAGAAAGCTATGTTTTCTCCTCTGTGCTTTGTTTTCAGGAGCAGCAAGGTGGGGAATTTTGTGCGACATTTGGGAAAAATAGTTGAAGAAAAAACAATTATCACTTTAAAGAAACAAAGCAAAACAAATGTATGAGATAAAATTACAGAGCACCTGCCTTTTTTTTAGGTTTTGCTAAGTGTCATCAGGAACATTTCTCTACAAACCAGCATGGGGCAGTGTTATCCATGCAAACTCAGATCGTGTCTACTGGCAGATACATCAGCATCTGCAACGTTTAGACATAAACACCTGAACAGTCTTGGAACCTCTTGTAAGCAACAGGTTATATAAATAGTTATATGAAAAAGGACCGAAATAATCTTATGCAATAGTATCAAATGTGTTGCTTTGTGTTATATGTTTTTTGGAAGCAGTGTGACCTATCAGCTAGGCACAAGTGTTCCTAGCTGTGATGATAATGTTGATGGCAATGATGATAACAATGATGGTAATTAACATTTCGTCCAGCAGCTGAGGACCAGGAAACAGTAAAGCTAGTCCTATTAGAAAGGTAACGTAGGGAAGTATAGGTAAAGAGAAGCACCCACTCTGGGAAAGACAAAAGACATGATGCTGTTCAGGAAGATAAGCTGTGGACTTAGCAGGTTAAAAAGCCAGGTTTTATCAGGTTACTTTGTATGCATCTTTACAACTGAAAGCTTTTTGGAAAAATGATAGGATTTTTAAAGGCAGCAAAAGAAGGGTGTAAGTGCAACTTTCAAAAGCTGCACTTTGCCAGCACGCTCAACTCCTGTTGTTTTTAATTGATGGTAGGGATCTGGCTAAATATAACTGAATCCTGCTCCTGAATTCCAAAAAATTTATTTATTTCATTATTAAGAAATGGTGGTTAAGTTCTGGGTTTAACCCATTACTGCTTTGTTAGGCTGCCTTCCACTAAAAAAGATTTTCTTGGAAAGCAGACGCATGAGTCCTGCCTTAGATTATTATGGACATTTGGGCATTTATTTTACACTCTTGCCAGAATACTGCCATGGCAATCAGGATAGAGGAACAAGAACAAATTCTATTGCTGCAGAGTTTACTGGAGCTGATGAGTTCATAGTATTTCATCAGCTGCACTGAAGTACATGTAGTCATTTGCAGAGGCACACACTGTTTCAGCAAATCAGTTGTTTTGGATGTCAAAAGCACTTGGTTATCTGATTTCGTCAAGACCTGAATTTCTTACCACTGTCCCAGGACTCCTTTATACCCTCTGTTACCTTAGAATCTACTCAGAGTGCATTTAAATTTGTACCATATGAGGAACAAGGGGGACTTTGTCTTGGCAGGGCAGGATCTCTAGAGGCTTGCTATCAAGTGCCATAGTAGTGATGAACTGAATAATGAGTGCATGAAGCTGTTATTGTAAAGACAGACTTGTATTCTGCTTTTTCCTCCTCTCCTCTCCACTCATGAGATATTTTTTGGTCTTGCACATTACTCTTTCTTACTCCTGGAGTAAAATGTTCTGAAGCAGGGACAGCATATATATGCTTTAATGACACGAACTAGTTTTTGGCCTTAAAAACTTAAGTGTAATACCCCTGAAGTACAGGTTTATGAAGTCCTTAATTATAAACTGTTGCAATTCTTTCCTTTCTTACAGAAAGTTCCTTTGAATATACTTTTAGAGTTATTTTGTTTTGGTTTTTTTTGTTTGTTTGGTTTTTTTTTGTTAATAAAATATACTGCGTGTTGGGGCATGCTTTTAAAAGTCGAAGGAGATATTTTCAGGAATGCTTAGCTTGGGGAAAATTTAAAAGGTTTCCTCATTAAAAATAATTAAGTGTTGAAGTATTTGCCACAGATGTTACTAAATATTTTTCAGATCCTTCTCCCACCAAATGTATGTCTCTGAATTCTTTTGTGTCTCTGTGGAACTTTATGTCACAGGTGAAAAACTGATACAACAGTAGTAGCAGCTATTAGTGCCTGTAGGGTCTTCCCCAGTGTTTGTACAGCCTTTATCAGACTAGAAATCCTTAAGATTATAGCAATTTTAAAAGAAATTTAGATAGGTTAAATTAGGTACAACTATTGTGTCCTGTGTAAAACCACAAGTGTGAAAGAATCTTCATTTGGATGTTGCATGCACTAGAATGTCAAAAATTATGAAATAATCCTGTGCTGTTTACTGGGATATTAACATTAAAAGAGTGTCATGGGTTCAGCAGCAGCAGTCATTTTTCTTTAAGCAGTAGCTGGTGTAGCACTGTGTTTTGGATTTTTAGC
>JASSUY010007015.1:0-17209 GCA_032466535.1 Forpus xanthops | reverse complement strand
TGGAGCTCATGGAGGTGCTAACCCAAATTAGACAGCAGAATTTTATAATTTTCATGGCTATTAATACAGGTCGTGCATTGATAGTAAAGCTACCAACACCTAGCAGAGCAAACACCTGCTTTGCTTTCAAATGTATTCCAATATGGTTGCTTTTACATGTATTTTACTAAATATCTCTCTTTATGCATAACTAGTATGAAATTTAAGGAGTACGTTAATAAATTTGTCCATTAAGACACATATAGACAAATCTTCAAGATGTCTGAATTTATATCTGATTAAGATCTACTCAGATTATTCAATTATCTGTTGAAAACAGTACAACACAGATGCACAGCTCTATGAAATACGAATATGAAAGTTAATTTTCTGTTTTTATGACCTACTAGTTTCAAATATGAAATATCTGGTTGGATATTCAGATTTCATGAGAACAGAGCATGAAACATTCAGACAGAATTCAAGAAGCATAAAATGATTAATTTAAAATAACAAATTAGATTTCCGCTACATGTTGTGCGAAAAACTCTATGAACTGTTTCCAATGAAATATGGATATAGATGAAGTTCAGATGTATGCATATTTTGTTATGAACGTGAGACTTGGCCTTATGAAGACAGGCTGAGAAAGTTGAGGCTGTTCAGCCTGTGGAGGAGAAGGCTGCGTGGAGACCTCATAACAGCTTTCCAGTATCTGAAGGGGGCCTATAAGGATGCTGGGGAGGGACTCTTCATGAGGGACTCTAGTGACAGGAGAAGGGGTAATGGGTTCAAACTTAAATAGGGGAAGTTTAGATTGGATCTGAGGAAGAAATTCTTTACTGTAAGGGTGATGAGGCACTGGAATGGGTTGCCCAAGGAAGCTGTGAATGCTCCATCACTGGCAGTTTTCAAGGCCAGGTTGGAGAGAGCCTTGGGTGGCATTGTTTAGTGGGACATGTCCTTGCCCATGGCATGGGGGTTGGAACTAGATGATCTTAAGGTGCTTTCCAACCCTATTCTATGATTCTATGTTTGCTAAGGTTTTTTAATTGGATTTCAGCTGAGTCAGCATAAGCCAGTCTGTGATTCAAATGAGAAGACGTGTGGAAATTTGCCTTAAAAATTTTTGCCTTATAATAAATTCAATACTCAGAATTGATGTTCTGAGAGATAACATTATGTAAATCAGGTATAAGGAAAACTTTGATAAAAAACTAACCTAACCCACCAATTTGTATCCAAATGCTTTTCTGCATAAGAATGACTGAGCTGTGCAAATGAATATTTAAAATAATTCACACTTTTCTTTTGATTTGGGACAGACTTACAATAAGAAAGGAACTCTCTGGAAATTTAAACATAATTAACTTAATGTGTAGTTTCATGAAATTATAACAAAAAAAAAAAAAAAAAGAAAATAACAACCCAAAAAATGTATGTTTCTTATAAGGAGAGCTAATTTTCTGAGATTTCAAATCTCTCAAAAAGTACGTAAGACTTTGGCATTTTTAAACATCCAAACAAAGTATCAGCCTTCCTGAAAAGGCTGTTTCTCACCACTGTAGTAAATAAATCAGAACAGTTCCAAGAAATTATGGCAGTGTTCTTGGAACTAAAAAAATTATGACCAAATGCAAATTTTAAGAAGATATTGGAGGAAAGCCAGGAGATTGAAAGGTGTGAGGCAGAGAGACCTCAGCAGGCAGTAGTCCACTCAAACTGGAGCAAGTATCAAGGAGGAAAAAAGACTAGTCTTTTCTGAAGGCACTGCTCAAAGTTGTAAGACTCGCAAATCTCTTTCTTACAATATTTTTTCTTAGACCTTTATTATTCTAGTGCACAAAGATAGGTTTCTTTAAAACTATTGGCAGACCTCATATTCTTTTAAGAGTTTAATATGTTTTAAATGTGTAATATTTTGTTTTCTGATAGATAAATTTGATGATATATTACTTTAATTCTTTTATATACATGACAAATTTGGAATGACCAGAAGACATGGGGTGTGTCCAGATGGCACACACCACTTCAGATAGAGGAAGACAGTAAGGGTTAGCAAGCTCAGATGAACTCTTTTCCTTCAATTTTATTTTTGTGAAGGAGAAACATCTTATTTTTCAAGTTTCACCTTTATTAATAATTAAAAAACAAATTACAGGCATTAAAGTAGATCTGTGCTTCACTAAAAGCAGTAATAACAGTGTACTTCAATAATTTTAGATTTGATCTCCAATACTCCAGTAAACCCTGGTTTATGTGATAGTTATCTAAAATAGACATTAGCAGAAACAGATGTTGTGAACTTTTCATCTCTCTGCATGGAAGGCATAGGATTTCTCCAGAATAAAAGATGTAGAAACCAAGAGGAAACATATTTTCTTGATGCACATGTTTTCTGCACTTGGCCTACTAAAACAGGATATTATGATTGCCAGACTTGTCTCCTTTGAAATAGTAGATATGGAATAAAATACCCATGGTGGGAAAACACTTGAAAATCACATCAAATTCTACCTGATTTATATGTCTTTGAAATTCCACACAAAATTGGATTATGTAGGCAATTATATTGCTTTACTGTACAAATAAGCTATATTTTAATGGTACCCATTTAGAAATGTGTAAATATGTACTTGATAGAGAGGATGTACACCTCTGGGTATATAAAGACGAAAAATGAAAGAATAAGTATCAAGAAATCTGTTACTTAGGAATCTAACGCTTCACAATTATTTTAATTCCCATCCATGGCCAATCAGAAAAAGAAAATAGGGCCCAGGGACATAAAGCTTGCAGAGGCAAAGTACTTCGTAGTTTTGTAGCATTCCCTTTTTCTCTTTTTAAATTTAGTAGACAGCTATAAATGAAGAGAGCCCAAAAGAGCTGGATGCAGATAACACATTATGTTATAACCAAAAGAATAAAATTATGAGCAGAAAAGAGTTTATTCCACTTGGAAGCACACAAGATATTTGGTGAAGCTAATGCAAAACATGGATAGCCAAACATGATTTGTAGCACAGAAATGACAAAAAAGAAATGTCAGAATAAATGGCTAACTCTAAGGGTCAGCATGATGGCCTAAGACATTAAAAAAAAACCAAGCCATTTCATGGTGCAGAGAGATGGAACTGCTCCTAGATTGCATCTGGAATGCTCCACAACTCCCAGGATCTCACAACTGGAAACACAAACAAATTGGATGCAGTTCAGGGAAGGATCACAGAAATACTGAATACATGAGAAAAGTTTAAAATAGCTAGATAAAACAGCTTCGTTAAAACACAGACAATAGAGACAGACATGCTAACTGAAAAGTGTTTAAGGATGGATTGTTTTTCATTTCAATTATATGTGGCTGTGAATAAGAACAGGAAAGAAAAATTTAAGCTGTTTGGAGAAAAATTATTTCAAGATTAATATGTAATTGTTGTATGGAAACCATATGGGGAGAGTGTAGCATACTTAAAACAACAAAACGGTTGCCAAATGTAGAAAACAAATACATAATTACAAAAGGATTAAGTGGACATATTTTTTAATTTTTTTTTGTACTTCTCACTTTATGACACTTTTTTTCTGGAAAGGACATTTTAGCATTATTAGCATATTCATCAATCAACTTAGATGTCTCAGTTGTTGTTCCTCTTATTTGAACCTAGGAATAGCTACTTAAACTGTTATTGTCTTTTCAGAGAGAAATCAGCTATTCTTTTCTAAGTTTTTCTGTTTCTCTGGATGAGACCTATGTTATGAGCATAGAGTGGGGAATAGAAGAACAAAATCAGTGTTCATGAAAATTGAGCTTGGCTGATGTCCACAGTAAACGTGCAGCAAACATGTAAGGATCACCTACCAGCAAACATTTCAGTGTGATAAAAAGAAGAAAATGTTTTTTCAAGGTTTACGTGACAAAAGCTCTGCAGCTTTAAGTCTATAATCTATAGCACACGATATAGGCCTTTTTCTTCTGGGAGCTCTGCAGATCATGTGGGATGAAAATCAGGCAGAATTATCCTTCTGAGTCATGTCAGTGACTTTTGGCATTCTGGTCCATGATAGCCCTTCGTAATACTGCTCTTGGCTGTTAGCTGGTGTTTGAATTGAAGGCTGAGAAAATGGGTTCTTGAGAACTGTATATGTGAAATACTCATATTGTGATATTCAGTTGCACTCTGGGACTAATATGTATCTTTTCTGATTTACTTATTGCTTTCCTCCTGCTTTGTGGGTGTCTTCTGCTTTACAGATTATTTATGATTCAGTTTGAGACAAACAAGGATGTTGAGTTAGTCAAAAAGGTAAAGTGTTTGAGACACTATTACAAAGGCACCTAATCAGCTGTCTCAATGAAGTAACACAAAAGATTAATCAGTATTTACCTGTACCTGCTACAGCTGCTGTGTAAACATTAGTTATCATTAACATAAAGTGACCACATCTGAATTATGAGAGTAACTTTTAAGGAAGTTTATCAGACTTGTTTGCCAGATATTTGCAGGTAGACAGGCTTAATATAAAATTAAATATAAATGAATGCTTTCATTTACTGTTTAAATTGATTATTAAATGCTCTTTTGTGCATTGGTTTGTGAGGAATTTGTTATGGAATCAGATTACTGATCCCCTGATCACCGAAGCCAGGGACAGTGCATGTTTTTCTGCAGCTCCCGATGACCCCACAGCCTGAGTTTGTATGTCATGGCAGGGTGGACATAACACACAGTAGGGAGTCTGACTGTGGTTGCAGGCAGAATCTGAGAAATCATCCTGGATCCTTTAGTTTAAACAAGGCAATAAGGTGTGATGTTTACTTGAAAGAGTACAGGCTCTCCTTTGGTCCTCTTTTTAATCCTTTTAGATGGCTTGACAGGAATGGTGAAGACATGGTTTGGCTGATGATTGCTTATTTGCAAGCCTCAGTATGTCTTTGACATATTCAGTCATGTACAGCTGCAAATGAATCCCATGGTCTAGCTCAGGGTGCTTCTGAAAGGATAGAGTTAGAAGACCCTTTTCCCCTGGAGTTTCTTTATAGAGTTGTTCCTAGAATAAAAATTAATGTTATTTTAAGGGTAGAGCTGAAGCTATAACTAACTTGAAATCTTATATAAAATTGAAAATAATCTATGTACAGCCTCTTCTTAAGCATCAACCTTAATCTACTTATATTTCATCATGTAGGAGTACCTGAAAATAACTACTAATATTTTATGGAACAGAAAGTTCATATTTTAAAACAATTAATCTGCTCAATCTAAAGCATTAGAACATTTTAGCTTGAATTTATCTCTTGTTTCAATAATGGAAAGAGAAAGTAAGAATTTCTACTCCCACAAAAAGAGGTATAATAAATCTGCATTTTTATAACTCTCGCATTTTTGTCAGAAAATACAGGAAGGATCTGTGACTATAAATCAAAAAGATTAGGACTAACATATGAATGAACTTTGATTTAGATATGTGTCACAAGGTCAAGTGGGATCGTATTGTTTGTACTAATGCATTTTATCATTTGCTGAATGATGAGGGGTTCTGAAGCAAGATTTATAGAAAGAATTGTGAGTATTTCTCAGTAGTTCAAAATATTTCTTCCTAATTTCCAGGTCAAAACATTTTTCTAATCTCATACAGGGAAAAAAAAAAAAAAAGGAACACTACCCAGGAACATTTAATATTTGTGTCTATCTCTGCAAGGTAATTAGTTGAAATTTGTCTCCTTCAAGTTTTCATTTTCAATTGTCCAATTTTAAGTTATCTGTGGAAATTCCCTGGCCCTAGCTCTGCTGCCATGTCCAGATAAAACAGGTGAGAGTAGTCCAATGAGGAGATGCCACTTTCCAAATCATCATAATCAGTAAACTGAATTGTTCTTCCAAGATTCCATGTTTCAAAATATTGCTAATAAACATTTAGTGACAGTATCCAAAATACATTCGTAAAACATACTACAGGCATAACTTCACTTTCTGAGATAAAATTAATAGATGACAAGCTGTTACTACAAGACAATGCAGATGAGTCTTCTTAGCACTTGGAGCCTTTTTGTGCTTTTAGGTCTGCTGGTGTAGAAGCTATGATTTTCTCTCAACAGTAGTCACTAATATTTGATTTTTCTGCTCTTTTGTATGCTAAGAAAACCTGGTCGTTTTGACATGATGCTTTTGGATTGTCCTTTGTTATTTGTTTCTTTTTGATGTAGAGAAACCACATTTTTATTAATTTAAAATACATTTAATGGGACAGTTTTCAATGATATTATTTTCTGCAGCTGAAACTGTCCAGGTTGTAGCAATAATTTCCTGAATATCATAGAGCAATTTATTGGGAAAAAAACCTCAAACCCAACCCAAACTAAAAAATTGCTGCTACAGTAAGTAGATTCTCACTCCATAAGTCAGTGTCTCTGCATTTAATCAGAACATGAATGGCTCCTCATAGAAAGCATTTAGTGACTGATTTGTTTGCCTAACAGAAAGAAGCTGAATGTCACTTGAAAGGAAATAAAAGGCATGACTGAAGCCTTGTGAGATCTCAGTGTTTCTGAGGAGGTACATGTCAAAATCAAAACCAAAATGAGCTGTTGAACTCAAGCGCCTACACGTTAAGTTCTCTTTTGTGCTTAAATGAACAAGAATCTGGATGCTAATATTAATTTTATAGCCAAGTTTATATGTCACAGATGTAGAACTGATTTTTAGTTTATTAAATCAGTTAAAAAAGATTATATAACTTTATGAAAAAGGTGTAGAAGAAATGTTTTTGAAGTATATGAACTGCATCATCTGAATGTACTTTTCAGTTATTTACAAAGTCTGAATCAGTGTTTGTCATGATTACTTTGAATGAGGCTAAAAGAAAATAATTTTAGGTCACAGCTTTAATTTTGGGAGCATTATTACTTCAGTAAAAAGGAAGTTCTAGAATATATAACAGATGTTCTAAGTATGGGGCAAAAATCAATATAATTATTTTCATGGTATTGTGGTTTTAAAGAAGCTTAATGTTTGCTGCTGATTTTCCACACCTGTTGTATAATATCTTAGACTAATTATTTTGATGTTAGACAAGTTTACTTTATATACAAATCTCACAGCTGAAAATGATAATTTACTGATAATAATTCTAAATTTTCCAAAGAAACCAAGGCTAAAGCTACCTACAATCAGTACCACAGTTATTCCACACATCTGGTTAGAGCACTATTATTTATAAGGCAAGTTATTTAATTGGCTGCCTGGCTAGGTATTGAATCCGAAAATATTGCTTTTGAGTTTGTGTTCAGTGATTGTCAGGTTTTTTGAGACATACTGATACTAATCATCTACCATTTTCCCTCTCATAACTCTGTTATCCAGATTGTAGAGGTAATGGCACTAAGCACTTGTAATGAAAGTGGTTGATTAAAAAGGCACCTGATGAAGTTGTTTTTGTCGAAGTTAGCTTACTCTGCCAGCCATGGAGCCCATGTGAAGGCATGCTCAATAAGGGAGCCAAACCTCCCCTCCAGTGGCTGGGCGTGCTTAGGCTGAGTTCTCCATACGATCACATGGAAAAGCAAGAGAAGAGGCAAACAAGTCTCAGAAAGGGTGTTTTAGAATCTCATTCTGGAATGTAGCAAATCTGATTTTGAGTGTGCCCGTCACTCATTCCTGGCAATATGGAGAATACTTGGGGTTAATGTCTTCCTCCTCTGGACAATTAAAAAAACATCAGAAATTTTCAAAGAAAGTGTAGATCCATTAAAAATAGCTGAGATGAACTGGAATAAGAGGGAGCATGTGGAAAATCTGTGCTACCAACTTCTGTGTGCACCACAGCACTTACGTGGCAAAAATTTAGATGGTTTACAGGTGAATCAATCTGGCTGCCAGTTCCACAATGAGACAGTATAAGGAATGTGTACTTGTTCCATGGTCTTCTCAGATACCTCAATGTTGGCTCATTTTAAAGTTCTTGATGGTGTAGTATTTACCATCTGTCTTCTTATCTGATTAGTGTGGAAGAGCTGTTCCTCTTTGATTTCCTTATAGAGGGGCAAGGCTCAGCTTTGGCCTTCTTGTGACCTCAAGCTTGAGTTCACAGAAACAGTAAAGAATAATGAATGGCAGTTGGATGAGAGGAAAGCATCAAAGTCTCAGCCCATATATTATGCGCTGGAAATAAGTCTTAGTTGAAGGTTCTGTTTGTGGTGTTGAGGAACTTCCTAATGACTGCCAAAGTACTGATTCATCCTCTGACTCTGTAATGTAATATATCCACTCATTTTCCAAGCATTCAGTAACCAAATATCTTAGGTAGCAATGGCTGTTCTTTGTACTGCTACAGTTTGTAAGAGTTTAGGGTGAAAAGGAGACAGGGCTATATGTGCCAGGACCAAGTGCAGATGCCTCCTCACTCCCTGAACACTGGGGCCCGGTTACCAGTGCAAGTTCCTCACAGGCAGTATGGATTCAATGGCAAGAAATGTATCCAGTTAATTTGAGAACCACAAACCAGCCTTGGGGTTTACTCTGGCTATAACAAGCTTTATGCTAGGAAACTTCACAAGAAACACCCTGTGGTCTACTGTGGCTGCAGGTTTTGCTGCCAGGCACAAATGGCTCTGTAATGCACATGCGCATCTGAACAAAATCTGGTTTGGATTGTAGCTGGCCTGTGTGCTTGAAGAAGTTCCTTCTTTAGCAGATGACAATATTTTTTTACCAAACACTGCAAAGAACTAGACCTTTACTGACAGAAACATGCTTGCTGCGTGGTAATCATGTGTATCCCTTGCTTCCATAGTGCTGCCAAAACCTTCCACTGGCCTGGCTTGCATTTGTATAATGAATTTAACTTTGGGTCCAAGTGCAACACAGAAAGGGGCTTGCACATATTTCCCCCAGCACATTCTAATAAACTTACACTGCACGGATTTAAAAGCCTGGATGCTCAAGTGTTAGCAGCAAATGCTGTTAAATCTTTCCTCTGATCTGCTCACTAAATTCGCGTCTGCCAAAATCACTAGTTCTGCAATTGGGAGATGTCACTGAGTTCAAGAAAGTGTAGGAACCACAATGAATTTCTTTCTGGAATTTCAAACATTATACTGTCATTGTAGGATTGTAGGATATTTGAACCCTTTCCAAGTTCTGATGTTGAATGCAAAGTTGATGTCAAATATACACAAGAAAACAATGCTATATGCATTCTGCATACCCTATTTATAATCAATATATAATGCATTTTGCACACCACAAAATCTGCCTTAGGATTCAAGCCATACCCAAAAAGAAATGACAAGAAAAAATATAATATGGGCTGTAAGAAGCTAAGAGATTTAAAACCCCTGAAACTGTGATGTAAAAAACTTCTTATGTTAGAGAAAAAAAGTGTTAACTAAAAGTCTGGTTTGAAGTTTACCAAAATAGAATTATTATAGAATAATATAGCAAAAGAATAACAAACCCAATTACTTTCAATGTTCTTCTGCCTCTTACATTCTCTATATTATTTTTCGTATTGCAAAAAAAGAGGGAAATATAAGAAATGGAGAAGGAAGCTGCTAAATGAAGAGAACACGAAACACCACTTCAGCAGATGGGTTCACATTTTCAGCTGATGCTCTCCTTGCCATATACCTAGAAATTAAAGGAATCTTTCTTTTGCAGAAAGATCTATACAGTATTAGGTCAGGATAAATCATAACAATTTTGCTCTGTAACACTTAGTACTTCTTTTACAGAAAAAATGTTAATACCATTTGTCAGCATTATGATGATGGATGAGGCTGAATCTTAAAACATAAATATCAAAAGATGAAGATGAAAAGCTTTATGTAAAAATGATGACCATGTAAATACTTAAATACTAACAGCATAGCTGTTGCACAGAACTTTGGCAGATGTTTATTAAAGAAATGGACAAGAGTGTCATTCCCTTCTGCTTTAGGGTCCACGTGGTGTTCAAATTCAGAGTGTGTGGGGAAAGAAAAGCATTCCAGGGAGGACCCAGTTATGGGGATGAAAGAAATATGTGCTGGGAAGATACACATGAGAGCAGCATCAGCAGCGATAATGGCAGAGATTAATTGGAGCTGGTAGGGTTACCTGAGTATTTTCCACAGCTTTCTGATTTGGACATTCCCCTACTCTGCTGAATGTATACATGCTTGAGTCTGTTTCTACCTTTTCCTTTAGAGATCAAATGATGTGTGTGAGCTTACAAAAGAAAATGAAACATAAAGATGGATCCACTAAGCAGTGCAGCTGTGGACTTCGGTTCGCAAATATTCTTGCAGGGTTTTAATGCCAGAAAAACATCTTTCTGCTCTCATAAAGGTTTACTACTTTGAGATAAAAAAAGTTAATTAAGTTAAATTCTATGTTTGTGCAGGAATGGTCAAATACTGCAGAAATATATCCTGCTAAAAATCAAAAACTAAAAAAAATCCCCAAATTGAAGCAGTGCATGAGCAAAACAACCTGCTTGCCAGAAAAAAAGACCCATAAGTATTCAACTGTATTTGAAAGGGGGTAAATAGGCTCCTTAGCCTTTGAAAGGAGGTATCTTGCTTCAGTGAATAAGTTTGGTGCATGCGCCTCAGACTGGGAATTCCTAACCTGGAGATCCAGAATCAAGAACACCTAGATCCAGATGGAAATCTGGGACAGGGAGCAAAGATGGCTTAGCCAATCCCAGCTGCCTTAGAGGGACAATTGGTTGCTCAAATAGTGTAGGCATAAGATTGAATGTTGAATGAATAAGAAAAAATAATAATAATTCAGACATGTTTTGCTTTACTTTTTAATAAAAATCTAGTGCATTTCAAATGATTTTATTTGAAGAAATAAGTAAGTAAAACTTAGGCAAAATATTAGAATCTGTTGGGGGAAACAAACTTTAACAATTCCACATGTTTTTTTAAGACATTGCTAAAAGGTGCCAAATCTGCTCAAAAACTTTATTACGTTTTTATGAATATTGTGTATTGCTCAACACTTCAGCTAATTCAGAGTATTCTGGCATTCTAATGACAAGCAGACTTGATTAAATGAGAAGTGAATGCCACTAGCATCTACTTATAATGTTCCCTTAAACATAACAACACACCACAAATAATGCCCTCTTCTTTTATTGTGTTTTGATTTAAACCAACATCTCAAATTGTGTTGAGTGAGAAGACATCTTGGGGACAATTCACATCAGTATTTATATCACAGTTTAGCTTTAACTTACAATTTTTTGCAATTGTAATGGTAATTGTAAGTTATTGATATTTAGCATATTTGAAATCCAAGGAATTTTTGGTGCTTAGCTTTACAAAATTATTTTTGGACATTTTAGCTATTATTTCATTAGACAGTAAGTTAAGTCCACGTTATAAATAGGACACAATACGCAGCCTATAGCTCTTTAAATCTTCATTCTTACAAGTTCTTCTTTTGCACTGTTGATCTTTCTGCTAGATTTTAGTACTTAGCATCTTAGCACCTAACCATTTTGTAATAACCCAGCAATGACAGGAAAGTGTTAAATCTTGTTTATTATAAGCAAGCAAACAAACAAATCATAAAAGGCATATAAATGAATATATAAATGGATGTATTTAACTAGGAAACATATTTTCCTATCTAGGTCTCTCTGTCTTAGTAAAATGTGTTTCTTCATTGAACTCTACATATTCTCATTCACAAGTCTAGAGAGAAATATACTCAGCAGAAAATCATTCCAGGAGCGCAACAACCAATTTGAGCTACCTGGGGAAAACAAACAAAGAAAAAGAAAGGTATTTCATGTGCTTACAAAGGTCTTAACACAGCAGTACATGGGTTTTAGTTAGAGATGTCGGCAATGCATCATGCAAATGCTAAAAATTGATTACTGATGATGACTGTTAAATGATGAAACACCTAATTAAAGAGGAACATCTCACAGTGTTCCGGTGTCTCATATGGCAGCAAACTAAAATTTGGACTGAGCCTGTTCTATGATTAATTAGCATTTTTAACTTACAACCCTTCAGTGCATGCTCCACCTCTGACATTGCGCTTAAATGCTATATTGGCCACACAATCAGCTGAAATGCTTCTGTCAGCCATCTCCTGTTTTATTCCTCACAGCAAAAAGAAAAGTTTTTGTACAGTTTTAAAAGTCTTTTAAGTGAATTTCCAGAAAGCAGACTATTTACAAAGCACCTTAGTTTTAGAAATTTGCAGGATTGGTCACCTTTTCAAGATGCACTGGAATCTAAGTTAACAATTTAATGAGACGTGGGTCATATAACTTTTTTTTTCCCCGGAGTTTACAATTTTTGTGTACCTATATAGGTACTAAAGCAATGGTGGCACTGAAGGGGAATTTCTAGCTATACCATTATTTCCAGCGGGGAACATCTGGACTTGTGTGTGGAAGGAGAACTGTCTACGTCTTTACAGAAACATATTCACCTTATCCTCTAGCCATGATTCTGGAGGCACTGATGTGGCTAAATCAGCACAAAGGCCCAGTTCAACAGTTTTCAGACAGGCAACTTCTGTAGTATAGCCAAAAGTAGCTACACCTAGTCGGTAAGCTCAACAGAACTGCAAGCAGCAAAGTCAAGATCTCACACTTATGTTGTTTCCTTCCAGAATTATATAAAATAAGGCTTGCACCTACTCACAGCTTCTATGCTAGTGCAGCCCACTAATTGCAGGGGTTGTCCTTACAATCACAGCTTTCAGATCATTGCCATTTTGAACATTCAAAAGGTGGTTGATAATTTCCTTAATATTCTTAAATGATTCCCCACATTGAGAGATTATTCATAGGAATTGTAAGTACATGAGACTACCAATATATCTGTGGGGGGAGTTCTGTGCTGAAAAGCCCTAGAAGTAGTTTTTGTCTGCATCTGAAATCAGAGATAAGGCCAAATGAAGGGAATGAGAAATGCATCTCCTAATACTGTACAAAAACCAGAGAACAAAGCAGGCAAACAGCTGAAAAGAGGAAGAAGACCTTCAATTCTACTGCGCATTGAGGCCCTGCAACCTTTCGGAAAGATTACATTCTGCTGACTTTTAGATGCTTGTTTTTTTGAGGCTTTTTTTGAAAACAACTGGGATCTGTTGCTGTCACAGTCAGAGGAATCTTAAACCAGAGCCTCCCTGTGCCTTCAAACAAGAGCTCATATGTTCTGGGTGGTACATATGGTTTATTCCTTGGGATAGTGGGGAGCTGTAGGCTATTCTCCAACTGCCAGGTTAGTGTTTATAATGTACTTCACCAATTACCACTCGCCTTTTTGTCTTCACAGTATATCAGAGGGAATAATAATGTCTGAGCTGTGTTTTTAATGGGAAAAATATTAATACTTCTAACTACTGTATAGAAAATAGGGTAAAAATATGGAGTTCAATCACTGGTTGAAGTGTCACTTCAGCATGGAAGAGCTTTTCTCTCACAGAGGTCTCAGGCTGTCACACAGTGGAGGTGATTCAGGAGGCATCATCTTACTCATTAAAGACATACAGCAGCTAACTGTGAAAATCTGTGCCAATGGACTTAAAAATTCACGTTTAAGAGATTGAAAATGAGAACTGTAATACAATATTTGAATGAAATAGCTCTAAAGATGCTAAAAGACCTAATTGTCAATAATTCCCAAGATATGGAAATTAAACCAGAAAATCTGTGATGCAAGAGCATACTGAGCCATTTGACTTTTACTGCCTTCATAAGGCCCTTGAACACTAATCCACATGCGTATAGACAATTTTGATTCCACTGGACCTATGCTACCTGTCTTCTGTGTTCAGACTTCCTAAGAAAATACTTAGAGGAAAGTTATATACAGATTATTAGAAAAAATAATCTTTTTTTCTTGGAACTACTCATTTCAATTTTATCCTTGCTATGGCTGTCTAATGGTGTATTTAAAGGTCATTCCTTATTAAACACTTTTTGTATTTTTTCCACTAGGTCCTTTAACCTTGATCATTCCACATTTAACATGTATTAGATTTTGCTGCAAAGAAAATCTGGTCTGTAGTTAGACCAATGATAAGGCAGGAGGCAGTAAATGTACAAGTGAAAAAACTACCCAACAACTTGGAAGTAAAAAAAGTGCTTCTAAGTGAGGATCTGCTGGAGAGATCTAATATGACCAGGAAAAGCATTGTTGGAAAAAATCCAGGGAAGGAGAAATAGGGACTGGTGCCAGGTACTGTAAGTGCAAAGGCTTGGGATAGATGTGCAGCCAGCGGTGTCAGTGCCATTGGTGTGGAAAGCAGCCACTTGAAGCTGTGATGTGGCAGGGGATCAGAAACTATTGCTACTGCAGCTCTGCCCAGGGAAGAAACAACATCACATAACAGTTGCCCTTTGTCACACAGGCTTGAAGGCTTGCCTGGGTTGACAATCAAAAATGTCAATCATTTATTTCTATTTCAATAAAAGAAATTATTCTGTTGCTGAATGACTTTCTTTAAAAACTTCAGACATTTTGAAGAGATAACTCTGTCTTTCTTTCCCTTCCTGAAATAGAAAGCAGGAATAAAATCTGCTTTCTGTTTGTCACAAAAATACCAATTTCTTTTGATTTGATAATCAAAAAAGAAATGTTGTTTATGCCTGTTTTACAATGTGCATAGTTTTGTTGGATTAGTGAAACCCAGATGATGAAAAAGTCCATTTGCATAGGCTTCCAAAAGGCAGGATGCTTGTCCAGATCTGTTTATGGTAATCATTTCCTCTGACCTGTGGTTTTGAATGCTTCAGCTTTTGTTTTGAAAGCCAAGGGCAGAAGTTGACTTTGTTGTCTTGAATTTTGTTTTCATAGTCAAACATCTTTTCCAGTTGCCTCTTTTATTTTTGAGGCTGAATGTTTTCTTTCTTTCATTAAATGCCATGAAGGCCAGCAGAGGTGGGAGGATGACTATACCTAGCATTTTATTGCTTTGTTCATGAAATTGCTCTAGTCTGATTCAGATTATTAAGGATTTAATGGGCTGAAGATTACTTTTCACTGAAGTCTATGGGATCTTACAGAAACTGTCAGATTTTCAGCTTTCCATCTCAGCAAGGATGACTATACAATTCCAAGCCTGCTCATCATTACATGACAAAATAAAAGTATGGCAAATATATTTATTATTAATATTGTACAGAAATACACAGTGCTACAGTGTATGGATAAGTGTGACCACAAAACTTGGATGCAAATTCAGGGGAATATTAGGAAGAAGTATAAGTGGGAAGACTCCTGAGATATTTTAATTACTTTTGTCAAAATATCTATTAAAATTGACAAGATTTAGAAAAGGTTTATTGAAAGCCTGAATAAAGCAGTGACTCACCAGAAAAATTCAGCATTTTATTTTTTGCAAGGAAAGATTGAATATTTCAGCATAAATCTCTTGCAAAAAATGATGCATGACACATAAATTCAAGAGTAAAAAGAAAACCAAGTTGTAATGGGTCTATTGGGTAGGCAAATGCTTGTTGATGTCCCAATAGATTCCTAACTATTAATACAGAGTTAAACTAACTCTCACATACAGAAGAAAGGTTATTACCACTTTCAAGATCTAGGACTTATGATTTTAACTAGTGTTGGTTCAAAGCTGAAACTAGATACTATTTACACATGACACAAGAAAACTATATTTTCAAAGTCAGGAAAAGCAATCATGGGGAATATACATTATTACGAATACATGTTTTTTGCAAATAAGTGTTGATATATATCTGTATACCTAAAATTATAAGGATATATTTAATTTTTTATAGCGGAAAAAGTGGTGGTTACATGACACTATCTCTGGAAAAATTATGGACATACATTGCCTTCAAGATTGCTTTTAGCACCCAGCATAAATAATAGAGGTACACAAATAGGCAAGTTACTATTGAGATTAAGACAGAAAACAGGGAAAGATTAATGGGAAAAAACTGGTAGTAGAAACTAGGGCTAAAGATGCGGTCTGTTTAGAAAGCCAGTTACTACTATTCAAGTAATTTATTTTATATTTAATTTCATTATATGATCAAAAAGTATCTGCAGGACAATGTTTGATTATTGTATATTGTTTTTTCAGTTTAATTATTGACTGCCATCTTACTTTACACCATATTCACTAAGTTTCACCCCAATGACAGAAGAGTTGCCTAGTTTAAATGACAAAAGCCTGTTATTTTTCCACTTCAGTATAAATCTATGAAGGCCTTGCAGAACAAAAATACTGGTTTCTGAAGTTTTTTCCTATATTTTCAGTGCCAGATATTGTAAAGGGGCTCCATACACTTTTTTTTGTATTTTGACATTCAAGTTCAAAGTTGGTTACACACTTGAACACCAATAGCCAATAAAAACAACTAAATTTGGGATACATTATGACTTTAAAGTCACGGGAACTGGAAAAACTGTAGCCCTTGTGCATCGTCATGATTTACTGTAGCTTCAGGTTTGGTTGTAAAATATTATGCTTATCATGCAGATTATTACGTTATTCACTATAATCCTGATAATTTATTAAATGAATTGAGAAGCTATTCATTACCTGTTCTAGAGAGAAGATCCTTTGTAATGTTAGGGGTTTTCTTATTAGGTTTGAACCAATTGAGTTCATATTTTAATACTACATAGTTTCTGTCAGAAGGCACATTGCTTTACGCTTTAAAAGACTTATTTTTTTCCCTGTTCTATTGTCTATTCTATTTCTACATTCTGCATAATTTCAGAAAGTTTTCTCTTAATTCCTTTAGGATCTATCATGTCCAGACGCGTGTCTATCAAAGAGGCTTTTTAATTAAGGTGTTATCTTCTTTTAATGAGAAAGTGAAAAAAAAGTTAAGGATTTTTGTGCATGAACATGGGACACAGGTATGATAGCTTTATTGAAATATCTGTTTTACATACTGGAATATATTGATATATATTTGTGTCAAGTGTGCATGTCATTCTCAGATGCAAATACCCCAAATTTCCAAGTTAAATGACTTTATTTTTCTTTCTGAGGTACTAATCTGATACCTATTAACACCTCATTCCTGAGTGTGAAAAAAATGCACTATGTTCTCAGTATCTGTTGTGGATTGTATTTCTTATCTTCTTGGAAGATTAAAGTATGTCAGTAAGTCAAATTATACCACATATAAAAATAATTTCCAATACCAACAGATACATAAAATCATAGAATCATAGAATAGTTAGGGTTGGAAAGGACCTTAAGATCATCTAGTTCCAACCCCCCTGCCAGGG
>JASSUY010007014.1:0-16739 GCA_032466535.1 Forpus xanthops | reverse complement strand
CCCATTTCCCCGGGACTGGGGAAGAAAGAGGGGGGGGGGGGTGCACAGAACTGTTTGAGGGGCCTCAAACTACGACAATACCCCAGTTTAAAAACCATTCAGGGCCATTCACTGTGAAGGGAATTGGGAAGCAGTGAGGGAAACTGAGCATTTTTGCTCACTGTCTAGGAAACACTTCTGGATTTCCTTCACTCAAAAATGCTTCAATGCTAATGTTTTGCTCATAGAAAATGATGCACTTCTCCATTGTCTGATAATCACAGCTCTCTCCATGGACACATTCTGTCCAAATAATTTCTGAGCATGACAGAATAAACAGTGATGTCTGTTTATTCAGGTTTTCTTCCATGGGTATCAAAACTACATTTTTACCTCATCTATATACACACAACTATAATGTAAGTAAACACAATGACAAGTACCTGCATTTTGTGAGGTACTTTGGGGAGATACCTATAAAGAGTTTTCTTGGCTTAATTTAAGCAGTTTAAAGTTAAAACTAATCTGGTGCAAATCTTCCTAATTATTGGTCTGAGGATTCTTTAAGATGAGTTTGCTGAAGGGACTTAATCTTTGAAACCTGAGTCATGTTGCTTCACCACAGTAGTTCAGGCAGATGCAGCAGTATCATTTCTGTTCCCGGGCTTAGAAGAACTTCTCAGCAAGTATCAAGTGTTGAAGGTATAATTTCAGTATCAGAAAACTCACTTTCTTTCAGTGTTTTCTTTCATGGACAGTCACCTCAGTGAATGTTCTGACTTCCAAAGCCATTTACTAGTACATTCCCTGAAAGCAAATCCAAACTCAACCAAAGAGGATTAGCTCTCTCTGCTCTGTCAGGTGGCTCTTCTGCTCCTGGCATTTTTCATCTCACTTGCAGCTTTTAGTTTTTGAGATTTGTGGCTCAGTTCCACCGGAAACCAAGTTCATATATATCTGTATGCAAGAAAATCAGTAAGAGAAGAGAATGGTTTGCCTGCTAATATAAACACAGCTGTGTATTTTAAGTTACACATAGTTGTTTGCATCACAAAACAGACAAAATAACTTCAAATAAAAGAAAATAAAATTGTTGGTTTTGCTATTTCCTTTTATCTGAAAGTACTTATGCAGATGCATATTTTGAGATTAGGCAAGAAGATAAGAAGAAATGCTTTCTACACTTTTCCATGAGTATCATTTAATGATGTTTCAAGTCCTTGTATTGCTTCAGTAGACATGGAGCCACTGAAAAATTTCTGGGAATGTGAGTGATGCTGTGAAAGACCAAGTTATCATCTTCCACCCTATTTTTCTTTTCTTCTTTTCCGTTTTTGTTTTCTGTTTTGTACAAGGCCTATTACTGTATTAGATGAGAATTTTGTACATAGATTTTTCTCAGACATCTTTGCCAGCAGTTAATACTAGCTTTCTACAGCCAGAATAGTGGGAAAATGCTTCCAGTCCCAAGAGAGGAAAGTGTTTCTTGTCATTCTTATTTATCAGAATGATCACTTATTGATCAAAATGAGATAGCAGTATTCATTATACAGAATAAGACATCAACAACATTGCATATATTTAAATAAGTTCACCAGAGTACTGGAAGCAGTACGGCTTTGTTACTGCTGGATTGTATTAGACTAAGAAGCTGTACTAGTTTAAAATCAGCTTGGATAGCTAATATCACCGTAGCACACAAAACTAACCTTATATCCTCAGTATTTAGTCAACAGTCTAATGCTATCTGTTGTGGTACCAGGAAGAATAATTACCAAAAGTAGATCCCAAGAAGGCTGGTGAAAAATGCTTATAAAATTAATTTGAAGATTAAAAGAAAAAGCTCAAAACAATCTTCCACTTTGTCTGGATCTTCACTTCTGCCTTTCCTTGGCATATCTCTGAGCTGTTTTGATACTGGGACCACCAATGACCTGGTGGGATCCAGAGTCTTGTTCTCATGTAGCTCTATTGGGTCTTCACAGACATCTCCAAAATAAGTAATGTCTCTGAGAGCCATGGGTAAGTTTTGAGTATAGACCCACATAGCGTTAACAGAAGAAAAAGTGAAATAAAAAAAGCTCAGGTTAATAAATTTTATTTTAAATTATAATGAGAATTAAACAGTTTAACAACTGTATTTAGTAACATTGTACACAGCCTACTGAGGTGTTAAAAACTGTAACTGAGCTGCCCACCAGTGATATGATTAAATAAAGTAGCTGAACCAATCTAACATCTCACTTTAAGCTAAAGGGGTTGTCTTGCTTCCCTTAACCCCTTTCCCTTGCATCTCTCCCTGTATGTGTCCTTCCAGCTTTGCTTTACTTCCTTTCTGTTGAGGCGGCTGTCACTCTCTTCTGACTATGTATTAAGTCATTTCAACTTGAAAATGGTCAGAAAACTGCTTGGTTCTTGTTTGTTTTGTTTTTTTCCCCTTGTATTATTTTTCAACTAGATCAGAGAGCTGAACTTGCTCAGCATGCAGTCAGAAGGGCAGTAGGAACAGTATAAGGAAAGGAGCAGTTTTAGCAGTCATAGTATCATAGAATAGTTAGTGTTGGAAAGGACCTTAAGATCATCTAGTTCCAACCCCCCTACCATGGGCAGGGACAACTCCCACTAAACCATGTCACCCAAGGCTATGTCCAACCCGGCCTTGAACACCATCAGGGATGGAGCATTCACAACTTCCCTGGGCAACCCCTTCCAGTGCCTCTCCACCCTTACAGTAAAGAATATCTTCCTTATATCCAGCCTCAACTTCCCCTGTTTAAGTTTGAACCCATTACCCCTTGGTGCAGTCAAAGAGGAAGAAAAAAGAAGAGAAATGAGAGAGCTGACTGTTCTTTTCAGGGACAAGCAGCCACCATGTCAGCTCAGCTCCGCTATACAGCCTAGCCCCATTCCTTACTAATGGGGTTAAATAAGCCACCCTATCAGCAGCACTAATCAACACAAATTGCATACTTCGGTTAGTTATTTAAGTGGAGTGATTTTCATGTTTGAAAGCCTGCTAACCATCAATCAGAAGTTTATTTTTCCTTCTCCCTATCACAGTGGGACCAAGCACCTTCACCAGGCATGCTGGATACTGCAATACTTCATGAGAAAAATCATGCCAAAAGAACTCATAGGCTGACCAGTTAGGATGTTGCACCTGAAATCTTCCTCTGTTTTGCAGCCTATTTCATCTCTCAAGGGAATCTCTCGTCCCTTTTGAAGCCATGTTTAAAAGTCAGGCTTGGTTTAAGATAATACAGAGGGACTGGTGATTCTTGAGATCCCTCCAATGTAAAACAAAACAACTGGGTGTCACAGACTTCCGTGTAACACAGCAAAACTCTGCTGTAAAAGGAGACAGTTCTGACAGTCCTATTATAAGTGCACTCAGCAAGAAGACTAATGATTGTAAAAGCTGGATCATAGGAGTAACTTAAACAGACAACACTGAGCAGCATTCATCTTGTCCAGGAGGAATCCTTGTCCCACAGCAAAGAGGGGAAAATGGATTCAACAATTAGGCAGAGATGCAGATCTGTCTAAATTTAGTTTCAGAGATAATATAGTCATTTGCTGCTTGTATTCCCAGTGATTTCCCTACAGCAGGATCAGTCTGGGTAATGCTTAATAGGTTATTCATGTCTTTATGTTCTCCATAAACTATTTAAGAGGTACTGGGGAAGAGTCTTTGTACACAGCCTCTAAGGTTCTGGGCAAGTTATACTAAGTGTTTCTTTCTTCACTTATTCCTGTTCATTAAAGTAAGCAGAACAAGAGGAGAAACCTTTCCATTAAGTTATACATGTCTATCCAAAAAAGCTTTTAGTTTCACCGACGATTCAGTGAATACTCTCAGGATGCACACTTAAAGTGCCTTGTGGTCGATAAAAGGGCAGGAAACACCATGCTTTGTTTTTCAAAGAAGAAAGATGTGCGATAGTTCAAACACTGTCCTGACTGTAATGGGAAAAAAGCTGATAGCAGCAGGACAAGATAAAAGAAAACTTCAGAAGGAGCACAGAAGCAGCAGGAATCTGGAGAATACAGAGTGGTAGCGATGGTGGTTTTATGAGTAAAGTTAAAGGTATGGAGGAGAAAAAAATGGCTTGAACTTGGGCTTAATGCAGACTATAGGGATGTGGAGAAGCAGGTCAATAGTCACAGCTGACTTGATCCAGTGTTAGCTACAGTCTTGTTGTAAACGAGGCTTGGGACAAGATGGCCTTCAGATGTCCCTTTTAGCATTTCTGAGAGCCTTTGAATTCTTGAAGTGCCACGTGAGGACATGCTGTCATGCTCTGATTTTTGTGTATGGAAAAATACCAATACCTTGCATAAGTTTTCAAAGACATTTTCCTTATGGCTTTTGTGCAGGGATCCTTCTCCTCACCCAAAAGGCAGCTCACAGTTGAGTGGGTGAGGTACACTGCATGGAGATGGGTAAAGACGTGACACCGGGGCTGGGCAAACTGAAATGAGCAGATTGATGATGGGCTTTGTAAAGGGAAATAAAATTGCTTATTTTTTACAAAATGAGTAGAGAAAGCTGGTAACTATTATGCAGTAAGGGCCATACGGTGCTCTACTGGTGCGGCTCTCAGGTCAGTCCTAAAAGGAAAAGTTTCCAGATCAGGTACTAATTCTGATAAGGATTAGTGTAAGCTAGAAATATGCTACATGACCTTCTCAGAGAGTCTGAAGCCTAAGCAGCTGGGGAAAGCTCAGCTCTAGCCTTTCTGTTTCATGTCATCTTTCCAGATGGTGCACATCCTTGAGGTCACTTAAAGACACTATGCGACTATTAAGCCAGAAAGGCATGGTCTTCCTGGGTTCCAGAATAACTACAGCTTTGGTTTTCTGTTTCTTTACTAGCCCAGGACAGAAGGCATGGACCTCACTCAAATCTGCCCTGTCTCCTGATGAGAATGCCTTGCACTGAAGGAGCCATTCAGTAGAGCTTAGTGCCTTTCCCTAGGGTGTGGAGCTTCCACCTCCTGCTCCTGAGAGCAGCTGAGAAGCATCCTGATCCCCTTTTCTTGTTCTCAGACACAGGGAGCACTGCCAGAAATGAAAAAAAAACACAAACCTGGCCGAACAACAGAGCAAGAAGTTAAGCCTGCCCAAGACTGGTCTCTTACGCATGCAGCTGTGAACAATTACACTCACACCCACATGCCATGGCACACCTAACTGTGCCTTGTATGCACAGCCCTCAGCAGCCACAAGATGCTCTCAGCTTCTGTTGCAAAAACCACCCCAATTAATATCAAACCTACTAGACCTGTCATGACTGGCACTCGATCTCCTTTCCAACACATTCCCTGACAAACCAAATCAGTCATGAATGAGTGATTTTGGTACAGCATTTCAGGCAGTGAAGAAGGCAAAGGCTAATGAATGGCAAAAAGAAAATACAGTATCTCCTGTAGAAATCTCTGTTTTCTGCAGGTGTTGTATATTGCCCCTCTGTCTAGGACCTGGGGGCTATATGGACGCTAACAGCTGCAGTGACCTAACTGTGTGCTTGTGTCTGCAATTCTGATCAGCTACTCAGAAAAGCCTCCTTTCCTATATAAACTATGAATATAAATAGATGTGATAGTCAAAGGCTTAATTTCCAGAACAGGGAGAGGATTTTCTACCACCCAGGTTCTATTTATCCTAGCCACATCCCAGTTCAATTTTGGAGCAAGAACTGGGAATATATGATCTCCAAATCCTACATGTCTCACTTTCCATGCAAAGGCAACCAGGATGCAAGGAGCAGCATGACCCAAGGGTATGCCATTACATATTACAGTAGGTAGTTTCTACACAGCCTGTTAAGTAGGTCATTTGTTACAGACACTTAATTTAGGCATTATAACTTCTTTCCAAATTGTTTGAAAGGGGCATCACAGTCTGACAAGAAGTTGATCAGAGCTCTCTTCACTGCTGCTTTGAGTAGCTACTAAGTATTCCAAATGATGAAAATAGTCCCAGGCATCTCCTATAATGTGCAAAACATGGGTCTCATCTTCCAAAATCTCAAAAGTAGCTCCCTTCTTTGCGGGGAGAATTTTTTTGGATATTGTACTTAACTCGTGTGGTTTAGGTAGGAGCTAGTGCACTCCTCAGGAAATGGCAGATCTAGGTGCAAGTTTTGTTCTAGCAGATTCAAATCTACAACTTCTTTCCTACTACTGGTATGATTTATTTCACCAGGTTTCTAACTTAATTTACTGCTAGCCCTCCCTAAATGTCTCCTCAGAACTAACTGTCCCAAGTATTTGAGAATCACTAAGCCAAGTTAAGAGAGAAAGGGTGCAAAAATAACTATATAGTTTGGGTGTTTGGCTGAAAAAAAGGGTCGTAGTTTCTGCTCTGTGTTCTCATGTCTGTTCCTGGGCTTTATCCTCATAACTGTCTAATATAAAACAAATGTGCATATTTAAGCAAGGGCTTCTGGGAACCATACTACAGAAATGGAATCTGCAGAAGGAAGGACAAGATAACTTAAGGCACCCTCAAACTTCTGACACACCAAATAGGTGAGAATAGACAAAATAAGTGGGATAGACTCAAAGAGTGAGTTGTGCTGGAAACCTGTACACATATCTACTGCTATCTTATCGACAGATTTACGTACAGTAAAGGAATTCTTTCCCTAATCTTGTATTCCTGGCTTATTCCATAGTGCCCCTCAGAAGAGCTTATTAAGAAATTCAAAGTGCTGCAGTGAGGTGAAATTCAGCTAGCCAGCAGACGGTTGCAGAGGCTTGGTAGTGAGGCACCATTAATGAGAAGGTTGGGACAGAGAGAATGCAATGTTCTGGAACTGGCCTTTGGCAATGTTATTTGGATACTGTTCATAATGTATAGGGTCTACAATATTGCTGCTTCATCCAAATCTTGCCTAGGCAATGACTGCATTTCCTCATTATATATGGTTGACTTCCAATAAAAGAACTGGGCCTTCTTGAGACAGCCATCAAATGCAGTGTTAGCTTTCAAGACGGATGATAGATGTGGTAATCACGCATATTGTTACCTAGCAAACAGCATCAGCTGGATTAAAAAAATAACCTGATCTTCGTAGATAAGCCCCCTCAGCAGAACTGAGGAACAATTGAAAAACAGTGTGGGGAAGTGTCACAAATGCCATATAGCATTTCAGTACTTTTGTGGCAGGTTAAAGATACCTGAATTTGAATAAGATCTCTGGAAGGCCAGGATCTGAAAGCAGCTTACTGGAGTTCAAAAGGAAAATGTGGAAGTAAAGGAACACAAAAGCATTAAATGATTAGCTTGTGTTGGCACTGCCAGCCCTGGTAACAGACTGGATTTCTAATATCAATGCCAACGTTTAATAAGAATACTGCAGCCCTTTGCATAAAATAAAGGGAGTTGATATATTTAAATGAGATCAAGGGAGAATAAAAAGATGAGTTTTGACAACTCCCATTCTAGCCACTGCTGGCACAGAGTTCTTCTCCATCCTGTGCAGCATTCCAGTGCTTTTATAACAGTCTATGCTGTAGTTATGGTGCATTCAATACGTCACTGGTGACTGAAAATGTAGTCACTAGATTGATACATAACAGGCTGCAAAGGAGCTGTTCTATGATTTAAAATAGCCCATATATTTTCTGATTTAATGTTCCCTTTATAAAAAAACTGACTTGCTCCTTCTCACACTAAGAAGTTACTTGGACTTACTATGTTCTTTGAAGAAAATGTTTCCATCTAAATCTGTCCACAGTCACCAGATGAATTCTGAATATACACAAGAGAAGATTTTGTTCTCTGATCAACTTAAAATTTGACTGTGTTGACAGCAAGTTATGTCTGATCTCATTTACATCAGTGCATAACTCAGCTTGCTTCAAGTAAAGCTGTTCTGGATTCACACCAGTGTATGCCCAAAGAGAGTCTGACGCTGTTTTTCAGGCTTTTACAGGCAGTCCTTCTCAAATACGCTTTCTGCAGGTTGCTCAAGTTTACTTCTCCCATGCTGAGTGATTACTGACTGATAGCCAAGTCAACTGAAACCATCCCAGGCAAGAAAGTGATTCTGTCCTCTTATTTGACTTCATCCACGGCCCCAAATTAAAGCTGAGATGTATTCACTTTTTGTCAGTTCCTCCAGTCTCATACCTCAAGCTAAAGTAGGAGTGCTTCTTTGGGGACCTCTCGCATCCTTGTTTTCCTCCAACTAGTGAGTCAAAAACCCCATCTGACTTCAGAGCTTCCCACCTACTTCTCAGAAGTGGAATAATGTATGGGATACACTATACATAGTCTAATATATATAAGAAATTAAGTATTGCCATTTATATATGAGTAAACTTATACATACAAAACACAACCATAGAAGTTGCCATTTCATTTAATATCTCATTTCCAACAGGAGGGAGATAAAGAATCTCATACCTTTCCTGCTAAGCAAAAAAAAAAAAAAGAAAAAAAAATTGGGTAAAACAAACATGCAAAGAATTGTGATTTTGAGATATTGCAGTAAAACAGGACAACGCCTGTTCTTGTAGTTGCTTCTGCATATACAGAGTTAAAAAGAAAAGACAAAACCCCACAACAACAAGAAGAAACAACCTAGAAAAATGCCTAACGTGATATATTTGGCTTGGATACAGGGGATTTTGCACCATCCCCAAATGCTCTCTCTAACACTGCGGGCAGACCTTACAAAGGCTTTTCAGAAGTGAGCACTGCCACTCCACAGCTCAGGGGCTGGAGACTGGTTGGGACATATCCGCTACCTGAGGAGGAAGACAGAAAGAAGGGTATTGTGGCAGATTGGGGTGCAATTATGCTGGAATTTCTGCTCCTGCAGCCGCTGAGCTGAGATAGTGGGGTGTTGAGAATCAGTTCATTGCACTGCGTGACAGCAGTAGCCAGCAGCCACAGCCCTTCACCATAACCCAGGAGGAAGAGCAGCAGCCAGTCTGGCTCTCCCATGCTCTGTCAAGCACAAAGTCAGCAGCAATTATGGGTGGTTTTGCCTCTTTGCAGCAGGCCACTGCTCTGCCTGTTCCCAGAAGAGTTCTGCCTTGGGTGATGATGCTAAATTGGACCATCTGTTATTGCCGCCATATTTTAGATGTACTGAAGACCTGTAAAGATTCCTGCCCAAAGTGAAATGAGTCAATTCTTGTGACAACTGAAAAAAAGAAGTTGGTCTTTCATGGTGCCTATATATAAAGTGCTGAAAGTTATTGGAGCTTGGAGTAATGAACCCCCTTCTGCAGTTCTTCACCTGTACCAAGACACAGCACAGTGCAGGAACACACGTGGCCTTGTTTCATAATCTACTTGTTGAAAAGTAGATGTTTATGAAAGGAAATAGATAAAAGAATAAATGTTTTTCTCATACTTCCCACTGAGATCACTGTCCTTTATGAACAAGCTCAAGAAATTCAGTTTCAAAGCACCACACGCCAATCTGTGTTGTAAATCAGGTGAACTCCCTCAAGCCACTGAGCCTGTGAAAGAAACACCCCACCAAATAATGAGTTGCTGTTACAGGAACCGTGCACTAAACAGCACTCAATTTTCAACACCCAGGAACATCCAGGTCAAGTGTTTTGACGAGGGGAGGCAACAATATTTCCTATTTTAAACACCCTATTTAAGAGCTTAAATTGAAGGATAGCTGTCCCTCAAGAGATGAGAGACAGTTATTCCAACAAGCAATCCAGAGTAGCTGTCTAATTAAGGTGCTGTATATCATCCTCTGAAAAAGCTCCTCCTGCCCATTGCATAAGAAAACTCTTATTGACTATTCAAGGACCTGTGGGGAGATGAATTCAATCTAGGCTCCTAAGATAGGCTGCTGTGTTTCGTGGCTGAAGCTTGGCAGTACATAGAACACCACTTCTTCATCTGGATATCCCTGTTCTGGGAATGTCTTTATATCTATTGACTAAGCACAGTAATACAGTGCCAACCATAAAGAAAGCTTGAGGAAAGCACAGTGCTGAAAGAGTTAATCGGTCACTGCTATACCTATTATTCCCATTACCCAAAATGCAGCTCCCTATAAAATTCTTTTAAGGTCATTCTTGGAAATAGTACCAAACAAGAAACCCTTTTTTCCCATTCCCCCACCTAAGTGTTGTCACAAGTGTGTCGAGTTATTGGGCTCATTTGTAGTGTTCATATATATATTCCCATTTTACCTGCTCACAACAATCACTGTCTCAAAGAAAAGGCAGAATACTAATGCTTAATGCAGATGATGGAAGACTGCAAACTGTTAATTTACTTACAAAGAGGAGACGTTCCATTCTGTAAATATCTGCTGGTACCTGTAATTTTTCTTCTCTGGCTCTTCAGTCTATATATGGGCACAAATAAAAATGAACACATGGAAATGACCAGTGAATCAAATGACAAAACACAGAGAAGGTCAAAGCAGTAGCATTTATTGCCATCATCTCTCAGAGGACATACGAGGCATTAAAATTCTGATACTGTACCATATTCTAGTCACAAAAATTGTAACGAGCACAAGTAATGCCATCAAATGAATCTCATTTAATGACACTGGCAATAATGAGAACAAGAGAAGGTGTGAACACAACCTCCTTGACTATGATCTTAAGTAGGTGTTTTATAGTCTGTGTCAGGAAGTGGGGCGTGGCAACATACTAAGGAATGCACAACACAGCCAAGTTGATTAGTCACTCGCTATTGCACAACTACTGCTGGTTGCTACTACTAGAGATCTGATATATTACTATCCTATGTCTTATTTTTCCCATCGTGGTCACGAAGCTTCTGTTGACAGGTAGTTAAGGCTGAAATAGATAATACAAGGGAAGCTAAGTGTAAATCTCAACTGTGAATCTGCAATGACTTCAGGAGAACAGAATAAACAATACAGCTGACACGACTCATATCTATCAGCTCTTCTTTAATGATATCATAATTTCAGTTGGTATCCGGTTGCAACTCAGAAACATGCTTGAGCCAGGGATCTTATCTTTCTACAGACAACAAATCAAGGATGGGATAAATGCCTTTAATTTTACAGATTCGGGAATACTCTGGGCAGAGTAATTCTATGAAGGATTGACTAGCAGAAGTCTGCAATTCCTCTTTTCAGACTCCTTTCCCTAGAGCCTCTAGAAAATGAGATGGTGCTTCGTAAGGCAAAGGTTGGGCTGCAAATTTAATTGCCTGGCCCTGGCAGAAACAGCAATAATTGCAACAGAATGTAAGAATGTATTAAAGATTCCATCTCCTTGCTAAAACCAAACCAAGTTGCATTTTCATCATCAGCAATAATCAAAGAGTAGTTTATTTTGCTGCAAAGCCTGCCCTGACTTGGTTGGGATGTTTGCCTTTTTGAGCTATACACTGCTTGTAAAAACTACCTGAATACCACCAAGGGTTTGCATATCTTAATTTGCCCCTCTTAAAAATCAGACCAAACTCTTGCTTACAAATACTTAAATTATTCATTTTAAAATTGCAATGAATTAAAGTTTGGCCCTAGGTGGAAAGCTTTGAAATAGTCTTATTTGACTTTCTGTCTGCCATGCTGGCATTAGGGACAGCTGCAGACAGAATTTCCCCAGGGCAATAAGCTCTTGGAGGCAGTAAAAACCTGTGGTCACGCTGACAACTTTGTGTACACTAGCAGGCTGCTGCTGGGCCTGAAGGATGGATCAGGGCACTTGGGACAAGAGCACCTGCAACAGATGAGCGCTTTTCCTGCTTCCACCTTGCCAGAAGAACAGCAAGCCCAGGTCTCCTGTTGCATCTGTTCTCATCCCTCATGGCCACAGAGAACTGAGATGTGGTGGCTAGGAAGCATTTCTACCTCTGTAAGTGACCAGCAGGTGCTCCCAGTCCACTGAAAGGCAGCATCAACTGGGTGATCCTGTGGTGCTGCTGAAGGCAGTGGGGAGCTGACACAGGGATTTAATGGAAGGGGCCTGAAGTGCTCTTTAGGCTGTCAGTCATAGGTGAGGAGGACTACTGAGAGATACACTTGGTCTCAGCAACTCTGAGTTACCAGCTCTTAGCCAAGATCTGTGCCTGTCTGAAACCCCAGGGCTGAGTTTAGGCTGTGGCATGGATTAGCACCTAAGTAGGTACAACACAGTCAATCTGGACATCGAGGGAAACATACTGTGGGTTAATGCACATCTTTCCTCCAGTCACCAGTTTGTGTCTACACTGCATTTTGTACTTACTTGAAGTGCCTTGCTGTGGTTTTCTGGTTTCAGAGCAGCATATGGTGCTTCTTCTAGGGGACATGCCCTCTATTTATTTTACACTATGGGTTTGAGTACAGTCATACAGTATAATCTGTTCTGGCCACCTTGTCTGGTAAACAGGAATTCCCCATGCTACACCTGGCTTGCCAGAACTTTCCTTTGTCAACAGGGTTTTCCTAACCCACCATTGCATGATATTAAAGCTTCTTCATGTGTGAGAATATTCTATTAATATACTACTGAGATATTCTACAATATTTAGCATTACTCTGTCATGCTATGGATTTGCCTAATATATTATTCCCTCTCTATTCTAAGTAACTTTCAGCATTATATTTTCTATCCAAAATGTGTTTGTTGTATTAAACTATGTGTTCCTCTAAGGTGAACCTCTATTTATGTTTTTAGTCATTACTGGTAATGTTAGCAGGCAAGTATCATTTATTTCACATCCCTAGATTGGTCTCTTTTCTTCTCAATTATGTCATGAAGACATCCTGCCATCTAGAAGCTCTTGAGTTATGACTTTTCAGCAGTAGCATCTACTCTAGCTTGACAAGTTACTTAACATCCTTGCCTTATACATATAAAAAATTTAAGACCATGTGTCGAGAGAGATTCAGCTAGTGTGGATTGGACCTGTGAATTCTGGGGTTTAATGCGTGAGCTCCTATTATTTGAGAAACTCAAGTTCATTTGTCACAACTGAAGCAAATTTACCTTTCTTTTGCCAAAGAAATACCAGAAGTATGTGTGAATCAAGGGGAAAAGTTGTCATCAAATCCTTTGAAAATCCAGTTGGAGGAACTTACCGGGTTATTGTCTATAAATCATTTTGAAAGTGCTATATGTAATACCAGCCATTGAAAGTCAGTACTTATCTACAGTTGTGGAATCTGAGATACCACACCACATTTTCTGAAATGGGAATGCCAGACTATCTCAGTACTATAGGCTGACATTGATGAGTTCATGGCCACCAGTAAAAAGCTAGTAGTGATGTGCTAAATGTTACTTTCAGCATCGCTTCTCTTTATGTCAACCCATGGTGACAGTAGTGTTATTGCTATTCCTGCTCCCCAAGAGCTGGTGAAATGCTGTCCATAAGCACCTCTTGCTGTCAGTCACTGCCAATTTGCGCTTTCCAAGATGGAAGTGATGTTGCAGATGGTGACATGAATGAGCTTTGTCCACAAACATGGCTGCAGGCACAGACAACTGTTCGTGTGCTTGCTTTTGGCAGAAAAAGTGATCACAGCCACTGTGGATTACCATTATAGGGAAGGGATTAGTTTGCTTGACCTGTGGACTTTAGTGTTGCTTATGGTACAACCAGCTTACCAGATGGGCTGTGACTGGAAATACGTAGAAGTGCAGAAAACTGCACAATGTGAGGATATTGCTTGTATATGTTTTGCATGATGCATGGCAGGACTATGATCTCCATTTTAATAGAAGGATAATGAGTTTTAAAAAATAAAAGCTGAATGTATTCACAGAACCTTTGTGCTTGGCTGTTCTTGTGCTTGGTTCTTACCACAGCCTGTTCTGATGTCAGTGGGAATGTGGTGCCTAAATCACTGGCTCCTAAGCATTCTGGACAGTCACAACCTTCTTTTTCACAGACCCCCAATGAAGCCAGAGGGAGTTCATCAGTAGGACTGCACTTGTAAGTGAGCCCCCGTCGGCCCTTTAAAGCAATTTTGATAGAGCTCTCTGTGACACACTAAAGATTGTTCTGTGTTTTTCTAAAAACAGGTTAAAGCTATGTGATTATTCAGGCACCACCAGGATACAGATAAAAATGAGAAAAATAGTAACCTTTCAAAGGTGAGGAATTGCCAAAGGTGAGGTAAGAAGTTTAATGGGCATAGCTGAAATATAGCTAATTTAATGGCATTCGAGCATTGGCGATTAAATCCTTGTTCCCTTAAGTTGCTTTATACTACACTGCAGAAGTAAAGGGAACAAAAAAACACTGGAAAAAGCTTTTCTTTGGAACAGCAAATTCTCAAGATACAGGAGATATGGACTGTCCTAAGAGGTTGTATAACCTCATGAAATGAGGCTGAAGAAATTAGAAACGTGCCAGCTATGTCAGTGTAGCATAAGGCTCACAGAGATCCTTCTTCCAATTTATGACAGCCCCGAAGATGCTCTGATTTAGGCCAAGATTTTCCTATAACTAGCCAGACAAGGAATTTGAAGGTCACAAGCACACTGTAGTGCTTTCCCTTGTCTGCAAAAGGCACACTATTTCTTATACCTTTAATTTGACTGCCGCAGAAAGTTTTGACTCAAGCGAATTTTGTTTTTCCTAGCCCAGGGAATGCAGATAGATTAAGGTTGGACAATGTCTGATCCAAACTTCTGAGGCAATGAGAGCTGCCTGTAAAATTTTAGGGCTGCACACAACTCTGTCTTGCACTTTCCTGTGGCTATATTATATACATTTATTGAAATTCAATTTGTAGTTAGGGAACAAAATGATTTTTTTAAAGCAGTTTATTGCTGCAGGTAATAAAAAAAGGCATAAATCTGCTAATGCTAACATTTCTGGCCAGTGATACTCTAGGCAGTTGTTACTGGAAGTGTTTCACCAACCATGGGAAATCTCAAACAAATGCCATAAAACTTTCTGTTTCACACATACTCTGAGTCATTCTTAAAGCTAAAAAAAAAAAAAAGTTAAATCCTTATATAAATTCTTTTTTTCGAATTTTGTCTTTCTCAACTCTTGGGAAAGTCATAAGCTCGTGTGTTAGCATAGCTTCATCAAAACAAAAGAAGTTGGGGAATCATTTTTGAGATCTTTCACTCATGGCGGAAAGTTCCTCAAGAGATATTTTCCTGCAAATAGTCCAGAGCAGTAAGTAATACAATTTAGGTTTTGTAAAAGAGCTGTCTCTGAATAGAAGGTAACAGTGCAGTTGCTGTATGCAGCTGTAGTTCTTAACTGTTAGCAGGCAAGAAGCACAGTATTGCTCCCAAAGTAGCTAGCATTGGCTGTCCTCTGCCTATAGGGAGACAGGAAAGGTTCAATCCTGGTAAATGGTGGTGAGATCTCCTACCGCTCTTCTCTCTGAGCCCATGAGATGATGGTCTCTGACATTCACTAGGCATGGCAGTGCCTGGTAGTGCAGGGAAATTGCTGGTCTGAGGCCGCAGAAAGAAAGCTCCTCAGCCTTTGATAGCACATAGGATGTGGAGTGGATGAATTTCCATGACCGAGTGCAGCATGACCCCCACCTTCTTGATCAAGTAGTAGTTTTGTACTAAAAAGGTGACCTGACTTCACAAGTCAATACAAGGAAAATGGACACAAATGGAAGGTCTTGGTTTGTGAGCACTTGGATAAAAAAAGCACTGGTTCAGATGGTGAACTGATGCCCTTTTACAAGGGCATGGAGTGACAGGACAAGGGAAAATGGCTTTAAGATGGAAGAGAGGAGATTTAAATCAGATTTAAGGAAGAAATTCTTTAGTGTGACGGTGGTGAGACACTGGCAAATGTTGCCCAGAGAGGTTGTGTCTGCCCATCCCTTGCAGGGGCATTGGAAATAAGTCATCTTTAAGATCCCTTCCATCCCGAAACATTCTCTGATCTCCTGCCTTTCTCCAGCGTGTGGTCACTTCAGTGTTGACCTGTTTCCTGGCAGTGTTGTGTTGTCATTTTGTATGCCTCCACTACACACTAAGAACCTACCATCCAGCCATCAGCTCCCATTGCAGACACAATGTGCTCACTGATCATGGAGAAGGTGATTTCTAGGGGAGACACCAGAACCCACAATTTGTTTGTATACAAGTCAAAGTAGAAGGCACTGGTGAATCCCTCAAGCTGTGCTCCCCATGTTCTGCCCATGTTCCCTCATCTTATTCCTCCTTTCCATCTTCTCATGTTCCTTGCCCACTTGCTGCATCTTGTCCCTAGTTAACTTATCAATTCTTTAAAATGAGGATAATATTTCCTAAATATTGTACTTACTCAGCATGACAGAAGCTTGAGAACCTCTGGGATCTCCTGTAATGAACATAATATATAATAATAACAAGATGTCATTGAAAAATGAGCCTGGTACTGCACAGAATAATTGAGAATAATGTTAGTTCTTAATAGAAACACTTTTTCTTTTTCTCAGATAAATACATTTTTTCAGAAATAACAACTATCAGAATGCTCAGATTTACAATTTCCCCCCTTCATTTATTTCACTGTTTCTTTCCTCCATCATTTAATTCTCTCTCAGTTATATTTTTTCCTGCTTTCTACTCTACCCTGGGTAAAATTTAAATTCCAAGACAGATTTGGGGTTTTAAGCTTCATTAAAAAGAAGGAAAATACTGAAATTCCATTTTTTAAACATTTATTTTAGTATCAGTTTTCAAACAAAGTGCTTTGAGTGAAATACTTGCAGAATATTTTTAACATTTATGGTTGTCGTGGTTTGAGGCTCCCCTCAAACAGTTCTGTGCACCCCCCCTCTCTTTCTTCCCCAGTCCCGGGGAAATGGGAAGGAGAATCAAAAGAAT
>JASSUY010007013.1:16387-80918 GCA_032466535.1 Forpus xanthops | reverse complement strand
GAACTTCTCCTGACTGCCAAGATTTTTTAAATATGATGGACAGTGGCTTAGCAACTTCATCTGCCAGCTCCTTCAGGGCCCGCAGATGGATTTCATCAGGTCCCGTGGACTTGTATACATTCAGGTTCCTAAGATGGTCTCAAACCAGATCCTCTCCTACAGTGGGCCCAAGGTCTTCATTCTCTCTCTTGAAATCCTGGGCAGTGAGTTTGCTGCACACCCTTCTCACTGTCCTGAGGATCTCGAACTCGACCATTTCATGATCGCTCTTCATTCTCAAAACAAAAAGGAGAAAAAAAAGTCTACTGTCTGCTCAATGTTGGTTATAAATATTTCTCTTTTTCAGCTGACTAATGTAAATGCTGATGCAAGTGAAAAAACTCAGGATATAATCTACAGTGGTTTCTTCACTCAGTAACAAAACTGTTGTTGATTTTTGGTTTTGTCTTTTTCTTTCTTTCCAACCTCAGGAACCTACTGGCATCGATTATCCTCCCATGGACTCAGCAAGCACCATCACCACCATAGTAGGGCCCAGTGCTTTCAGCATCCCCCTCCCGATAAGGCAGAAGCTGTGCAGCAGCCTGGATGCACCCCAAACCAGGGGCCATGACTGGCGGATGCTGGCCCACAAGCTGAAACTGGACAGGTGAGTGGGGCTGTCTATATGGGTTGGGTGGCAAAGGCCGAAAGGAGAGATGTACAATAGGGTCTTGGTGAAAATCCTATTGAGGTGAGTGAAAGCAGGAGTACAGGCTGACAGCACATGGGGTGAGGACCCTGACAGCACTGGCAACAGGGACACATTGAAATCAGAGAATAGTTAGGGTTGGAAGGGACCTTAAGATCATCTAGTTCCAATGCTTCTGCCACAGGCAGGGATGTCACACACAAGACCATGTTGCCCAAAGCTCTGTCCAACCTGGCCTTGTGCGCTGCCATATGAACTCAGATATCCTTCATGCACCTGGAAAAATGTGTTTCCTTTTGTGTTGTTGCAGGTACCTAAATTATTTTGCAACAAAATCGAGTCCCACTGGGGTGATCCTGGATCTCTGGGAAGCCCAGAATTTCCCTGATGGCAACCTGAGCATGCTGGCAGCAGTTCTTGAAGAAATGGGAAGACACGAAACCGTTGTTTCTTTGGCAGCAGAAGGGAATTACTGATGCGGCCTTGGCGTGAACAGGAAGGACAGACGCAGGGAGCGGTAATGCCCTGTTATTGCAGACGAGAATTGAAATGAAAACCCAGACCAATGAGTTACACAAGAAACATTTCAGAGAAGAAAGCAAGCAAACAGAAAAAAACCCCAGCCCTGACCTTCACACATGCTCTCCTTGTACATTATCACAGGATCTAAAAGAAATCATGTGAAGTTGTACCTTGACAATATAAATCAACTAATGTTCCTCTCGGCTTGGCTGTACGCTGCTTGGTACAGGATTTTACAGTTTCCTAGGAAACGCTTTTTATTGCTATCCAGATATATGGATAAACTTTCTTAACAATCCCAGTTTCTATGGATGTTGTTTACATCAAATTCTGGACAGGGGTAAGGAGACTGCCCATGGCTCTTTATATTTTTTGTTTAAAGCCATTCTAGACAAAGCTATGGACAGCTGGTTGTGACTATTTCAGCTTATTGGTTTCTGGTGAATTCAGATTTTGGCTACAATTCTGCACATTGATTGTCTCACAATTATCCTCCTGTCATTGTTCTGTTTCCTAGACCTACTTGTAAAAAAATAGCAAACAAGAAAACCAGAGTTAAGAGGTGTGCATCTAGAAAGCAGGTACTCTGGGTGCTAAGCAGGAACACACGTGAAGTCCCCTTCCTTCCCTGAGGCAGTCTCACTGAGCCTGAGTGGAAAATAGCTATAGGACAGCAGGGAACATAGGTTTGGAATCAGTTTTCATTTCACAACATAACAACACCCTTTTGCACCCCTTTGCTATATGAGGGGGTTGGATATGCAATGCAGAGTGGTTGGGGGGGAAAAGAAACCCAGAAAAAAAAGAAAAAAGAGTTGCTATGATAATTATTTACTAATTAGTATCTAGTACAAGGATTATAATTATTATTATTAATATTATTATTGTTACCATTATTACTTTGTTTCTAATTTTGTCAGCAGCAGAATGAATCATTCCAGTTTTTATGGCACTTGTTGTCCCCTTCCTGAACATCTTGCAAGACGTCTGTCTTTCCCTTCTCCAGCCATCATATTCTTCCTCCAGAGTGCTCTGCTAGCCTACAGTGGTTCCTCACATCATGTTAGCATTGCTGTGCTTCATGCCTGATGCAGCGGTGGTATGAACTGGTAACACTCCGCTATAGTCACTGATCTGCACTCATAGAGGATCCAACCCAGCACCTCTTCCTGGGATGTTTTGTACCACTTTGGTGCCTCCATGTTGCTCTAAGAAGCAGTCCTGTCCCGAGGTTGCTATGAACCAGTGACAGCCTCACAGTCCAAATACACGTAGACCACTGGATCGGGGACACAGCTGCAAGCACACGGAGGCACTGACGGTGATTTGTGCATCCAGTGTTGGTGTCCATATGTATTGCTTTGCTTGCAAGTGATCTGAGAGCCAGCTGCTTCCATAGAGCTGCAGGTACTCACTATACAAAAACTCACCAGATCCCATGCTTATGGTCCAGGCTAACTGGGAGTCCTCTGCTGGGTCTTTTCTGGGTGAGATGCAGCCCTGTCCCTCTTGTCCACCACAAGCAGGTGAAGTGGGAACTTGCCAAAGGGAGCCAACTTTGGCCTATCTGATTGTCACTGCACATGTATTTTGTTTTCTGCTCAGTGAAAAGACTGATTCTTTTGTACATGACAGTGTGTAGTAGTTTTACTGCCAGGCTTGTCTGTCCTCTCCTTGTGCAGAAAAGGCTTTCTTTCCCAGCCTGTCCTTTCCTTGTTTCCAGCCAGTTCCTGTTGTGCACACGAGTGTAGTCCCACTCCATGTGCTTCCCAAGACTGGAGATGGCTTGTTTTCTTTCATGGTTTTGGTTTTGTTTTCCCCCAAGGCTTTCCAGATTGCACCTTTAAAGGTAACTTTGAAAATGTCATTGGTCAAAATGAAAGGAAAATTCCGTCTGCCCTTTCTCCCATTTGACATTTCACAGGCTTAGGACCTTTTAATTTCTCAGCTCCCTGACACAAGTGGGGTTTTGTTGATCATTGGACGGTATTCACAAAGCTCTCCCTTCCCTGTAAAAGGTAACCTGGCAGATTGAAAACCAGAATCTCAGTCATAACTGGAGCCCGGAGGACATACATTTTTAACTTTCAACATATATCTACATTTTGCCCATGTAAGCCCCACCTTCTTTTAATGTGGAGATGCCATGGGCATCCTTTCAACAGCAATCATCTTTTTCACCTTAGGCATCTGATGCAGCACATTACAATGCTAATGGAAATCCTGCTTTCAGTTTCAGGAAGCTTTGACTGGGGCTTCCAGCTCTGCCCTTTTCTTACATTTCCGACTTACCTTGGAGCTCTAAAATGGCTCTTAAAAAATAGGTCTCAGCTTTTCTCCTTCCTGTGCCATCTTCAGGTGTAACCACAATTGTATTTAGTTCGTACTTCTTTACCCTTCTTGTGCATCCTTCCTGTGTGGCTCCTTTTCCAAGATAGGTGAATGAGCCTAACTGTCCTTCTGTCCCTTCTGCTCTTTGCCTCAATCTTTGTCAGCTGATGCCCAAGCTCATTGGTACTCCCAGCTCTCAATTTTTGCTAGGTGAGCAGCATGTGCAGCCTTCTCACTGGGGCCTTGCCAGAAAGTTTCTCATAGTTATCGCTGTCAGTTGATGATCTTTTTGCCAGCTCTCTGACTTATTCACCATGCCTTATTCAAGAAAAAACAGATAGGCAACAACCTTAGAGTATTCTGGGGAATTTTCCTTTTGCAGTGTCACTGTAAAGGGGATTTATTGAGAGGAAAAGGCATGCTCTGATTATGAGGAGCATCCATGGAAGTGGACGGAGATCAAGAACATCACTGCCGGCAGCAGCATCACAGTTGCTGGGAAGTGGAGCTGCTCTTCTTCCATCCCAGGTGTTCAGAAACCTTCCCTTTCATGCTTAGGTATTGAAAGGTTTCTCCAGCCTTTGCTCCATCAGCCTTTTTAGGGCTCAGCACAGCGCTGTGCCTGCTGCCTCAGCCCTGACAGGGAGCAGAGGTTGCCAGGGATGGGCAAGTTTCCACCACAGAGACACCACACTTTGTCCCAGCAGCTCCACACTCATGCTTTGCCACTGCTGCTGACAGCAGCTCCCACTTCACCTGATGCTTGCTCCCTCTGCATTTATTTTGCTCAGGGCTTTTTTTCTTTCTTTTTTTATTTCCATGGCAGGGCATGCAGCTGGGGAGATAGCTGTGGCATAGGCCGGTGGTATGCACCCCTCAACATCCCCATCCTACTGCCCCAAGGAGGGAGGGTGGGAAGCAGACAGCAAGGGCAGCCAGACCAGATCTTTCCGAGTATTACTTTCGGTGGGAGGAAAACCATTGCGTCGACACAGTGCCATCTCGTGGGGCTGCGCTCCAGCTTCAGCATGCCACAGCAAGCAACATTGCTTGGGGACAGGCTGTCTCCCGTGGGGTGGCTCTCGAAAAGGGCAAATAAGTTTGGCAGATAGAACCAACTGTTACAATTATTGTAACATTTTATGGCAGGTAAGCACATCTGCTTTAAATGAAAAAAAAAAATGGCTGCAGGCTTCTTATCCTCCAGTTATTACTACTTTTTTTAAAGGCTTATCTTTTTAGTTGTCCACTTTCACCTATGTACTGTTGCAGTGTTGCTGCTCTTCACACCATCTCATTACATCTTGGTTGCTAGCACTATAAATAATATATATATTATATAAATATATATAACATACCTTCAAGGAAAACCTTTTCTTTCCAAGTAAGAAACAGTGTTGGAGGCAATCCTTTGCACCTGATTTTTTTCTTCAGTTCCTCTTGTGTTGTGCTCTTGTAAAGCTGGCTGTCTCTGTGTAGGGTAAGTTTGGGTTTTGGCTGTGATTTTTCAGAGTTCTCTGATAACAGCTGATCCACTGTTTCTCACTTAACACTGCAAGACCCAAGTGCTGAATCTCAGAAGTTTCGAGGCAGTGAGGGTCTTTTCAGTCAGGATTTGCTCCATTGGGGACCAAAACTCTTTTTTTCCTGTGCTGCTGGCAGAAATGCAGACATTCATGAGACATACTGGAGCCTGGGATGCCTATGGAGCAAAACACCTCTGTTCCTTGGGTTTCTCACTCTTTCTGTTGCTTACATATGGAATACTTGTATTTACATGTGTAAGCTCCTCATTGTGGACAGTGCCCTAATGTCTTCTATTGCTACCTACTATAGTTTCTTCTTGGTTCTCCTTTTCTTCTTGTTTTGGGGTGTGGGGATATGGGGAAAGGGCAGGGTGGAGGGGATGTCCTTAGGCCATTGAATGCTCTAGCCAAGTAGTTACCACAGCTCTTAGGTTACTTCTAAACAAGATTATAATGGTGAAGTGGTTTTGTTTGTTTCTTTTTTAATCTCATGTCCAGGGCACTTTGTAAACTATCTTAATGAGTGTTCAGAAGTCTTTTCAGGTATTACTCTGTCCATGAAGTAATTAAGTGTTTGCAGGCTGGCTTACTTAATGGCAGGCAGTGCAAAGATGTGAGTAGTTTGTGAATGGAAAACAAACTTTTGGCCGTTCTCCCAGAGGGACTCCAATGAGGTATCGACTTTGGGGTCATCACCACAGTCCATTCCTAGCTTGTGTATGAGTAGCTTCTGTTCACAAAATGAGCTGCACTGCATATTTTTAAATGATGAAGCATGTATCATTTCAGGCATCCTTTGAAGTGGGAATTCAACAGAAATGTGAAGTGTGTGTGTATATACATGCATACAGAGATGAAAATAAAGGACACCTACTGCTGGATGCTTTTAATTCTGATGTTAGTTGTGGGCATCCTCTTATGACCAACTTTTGCTTGTGAAGGTGAAGGTCAAAATTCAGTGCTGTATCATCATTGCAAGGTCAAATAGGCAGTACAGCAAGAGCCAACAGAATAAAACCTGGCAAGGAACTAGAATTGGACTTGAACCAAAGCCACAGAAATAAACTCTCAAGTTTTGTAGGTCAAGCTCCTCAATTGAAATAGCAGCATTTAGTTTATTTACTTACTTGTCCTCTAAGCTTGATACCTGCTCCCTGAAATCTGAAAATCCCTTTATCTAAAAGTCCTTTGATAAGTTCTGTGTATACAAAAAAGCAGCGATAATCCAGAGTTCCCACAAGCCTCTATCACCAAATACATATTTCACATTTTCTGTGATGTTAAATGTATTTAATAGTGGTTCAGTCTCCTCGACTGCTTACAGAGAGATTAATTGCTATGTTTGCTGGACCCTAGGCCTGGCCTTTTCTCCCAAAGCATCCCATGCTGTGGCATGTGAGCAACTTCTGGATGCCTGTGAAGAAGCAGGATGTAATCAGGCAGGGCCATCCTTCAGTGGTGAGGTGGGTCTCCAAGTACTGGCACTCTGGCCTCCAGCTGCCAGTTGCAGCTGGTGGGACAATAGCCCTAGATGAGAAAAGCTCGTGCAGCCCAAAGATCCTCTTTGGCTGCTGCCAGCTGGCTCTTGCTATGGATTGCAAGTAAATTTGGGAGCTCAAACAACACAAATAGAAAGCAAAATCAGTCTGGAAAGTAAATAAAACTAGGCAGAAGAAGCAGCAAAACACTCATCTCCCATAGATCTTGTAAGACACCTTGCAAATACACCTCTGAGCCAATAACCTACCTTGAAACAGGATGTGTGACACAGCCAAGACAGAGAAGTTGACGGCATTACCGGTTTGGCATATCTGCGTGGTAGACCTTTTCGCAAACACATTTTCTGTCTGTAAATGTTGAATAATAATAATAAAAATGTAAGGTGGTACCTTTGGTACCTTTCCAAAGCAAAGAAGGAGGGCCTATAGGAAACGAAATGTCTTTGCAGCCTGGGCCAAGAGGGTGTATTGTGTTTCTCCCTCTGCTTCCCATGTCTCAGCTATACCAGGGTTCATGGGATTTGTTTTCTTTGCTATTCAGATCTGGAGAACTGTTTTGATTTTTATTTCCCTATTGCTATATCTTCTATGCAATTCCTTTTCTAAAGACCGACTTACTACCAGAGAAGTGCTAGCCATTGCATTATTTGTATTGCTGTATAGTGGAGGTGTGGTTTACTAGTTCTGAGTGTGCCTCTTACCCCGCCCTCCCCTTTTTCTCTTTCCCTCTGTTTGTAAATGCCTGCATTTATTCTGTCAGCCTGACATGTACAAAGTGTAAGAAAGAATTTTTAAACAGGTAATAAATTATATTTATAAGCAACTGAAAAAAAAAAAAAATACACCACTACCTTGTGTTCAATTGTTTAGTTCCTGGAAGCTGGGAAGGAAAGAGGAGCCTTTTATTTAGGCTCTTTAAAACTGTGCTCAAATTCTCTGCAAGAGGGCAGGCATGGGTGGCCCTGCAGTACCAGCTCATGTGGCTGTCCGTTGCAGCTATGGGAATGGAACTGGGTCTGGCAGGAATAGCAGCTAACTGAGCCAAGACCTGATGCTCTGAGACCAGATGGAATACTGGGCTTGATCAAGTATGCTGAGTATGGCACAGAGCTACAGCCAAGCGCCAGTGGCAGGTATACTGCATGCAAAAGCCACTGCACCTTTGGCAACATGGAGGGAGAACTATTCTTTTTTTTTTTTAGATTTCACTGTTATCATCTTCTCTGTAATAAGAAGTGGTAGATTATATAATGAAGAGGACTTGGAACTGGGATGTGAAGAGCTGTATCCCAAGGAGCACATGGCATAACTTCTTCAATGGCAACTTCAGCCACCGTATGACCCCACTGTTAAAAAAAGAGCTGAGGTGCAAGCAGGGCTAGTTTCTGCAAAATTAAGATGCTCACTTTGGACACAAGTCACTGCTTTTAGATTTCCTGGTGTCCGGCTGCCTTTCTGTTTGCATATTTAGCTTTCACAGCAGACAAGCTCTTTCTGTCCATCACACTATTTTTACCCTGTCTACATGTATTGCCAAACTCAGTTTCCTTTGGTTTATGACACCCCATGGGTTGGGTCAGCTTACTTATCCTGGTCAAGCAGTTCCCTCCTGTCATAGAATCATAGAATGGTTTGGATTGGAAGGGGCCTTAAAAATCATCTAGTTCCTGCCTTCCACTCACTAGTACAGCTTGCTCAAACCCCCGTCATGGCCTTGAACATTTCCAGGGATGACGCATCCACAACTTCTCTGGGCAATGTGTGCCAGCGCCTCTCACCACAGTAGCTTCTTCCCTATACCTAACTTAAATCTACCCTCTTTCTTTCTGTTTGAAGCCATTCCACCCTTGTCCTGTCACTACATGCCCCTCTCCAGCTTTCTTACAGGCCCCCTTTAGGCACTGGAAGCTGCTCTAAGGTCTCTCCAGAGCCACCTTCTCTCCAGGCTAAACAAGCCCAGCTCTCTCAGCCTGTCTTCACAGAGAGGTGCTCCAGCCCTCTAATCATCTTCATGGTCCTCGTCTGGACTTGCTATCTTCAAGGACTTTTCCTCCATGTACCTCACCTCCAGCTATTCTGAGACTCCTGGAATTGTCTGCTCTGAAGATGGGACTGCAGCTCTCCTTCCTAAGCAGTGTAAGGCACTGTTTGGTATGGTTCACAGGGAAACAGAGCTTTGGCTTTGGCATGGGACAGTAGCATGGCTCTGCCAAACTTGAATGGAAGCAGAACAACCCCTGACGTTGCCTGCAACTGCAGAAGATCCAGGTAGCAGAGCCCAAGGCTAAATATTTATTAGTCTTGCACCTAGCAAGGTGGAGAAGAAAGAAAGAAGAGAGCCTAGGACTACCCCAGAAAGCTCTATTGAGAAAGTTAGTGGAAAAAGCTATTAGGACAGGAGGCACAGAGGGCAGCTACAGAAACACCTATCTCAGCAGCATGCTAGAGAAGGGGCAGGTCAGACAGACTGTGCTGCAGCACCACATCACCTTCAGCACTGTGCAGCCAAGGATAGGCAGAAGCAGCCCAAAACTACAGGATACAAGGACATGCCAGGGACAACGTGCAGAAAGCATGGGACTTTCCCATCTAGATACGGCCTGGCAGAGGGACTGTGGAAATGCTGCAGAAGTATGACTACAAAGCTCCACTGCTGATGACAGACAGCCCAGGGCAAAGCAGGAGGGCTGCAAGGTCTGCAGTAACACTAGGATGGTGCTCAAGGGAAGAATGCTGTTTACACACTTACTCTGGACGCAACTGGCAAGGTGATTACATGTTAGGAAACAGCTGAACGCTGCATGCTGCAACACAGCAGTGCAAAATGAGAGGAGAGCTCAGGCTGTACATACAAATACACACAAATATCTCCCTATATGTCAAGATGCATATGTTCCAACATCTCAGTATTAAGCAGCACCACATTTCAGCTGACACGATGTATGTAGGCTGCAACTTTATTTCCCCTGAAGCACATGGCTAGAAAATACAGCTTTGTGCACAGATAACCTCTTGTGCTGTTAAAAATAGGCACAATTCATAAATATGTGGGGGAAAGAAAGGAAAAGGGGGCCTCACAAAAATATTATGCGAATGCTAAATGTCTATAGATTTACATAATCAGCCACAAAATGTGAGCGACTGCTCTATTAGCGATAACACTATTTTAATTACTATTTCTCTCTTCACTGAGTTGTGAAAACGGGTGATGCTTTTATATGCCAGTGAAAACATATGCAACATCTTGCTGTTTACTTGTTTGCTCAGAGGAAAAATCTTATTTAAAATAAATACATAAAATGAGGCATGGTCAAAACAATCTAGCCGGGGAAACCGAACCCAAAGGTGGTGCTTTTCAATTACATGAGAAGTGAACAGAAATAAAAGCAACTTCTTTCATGGTGACGTGGAAACAATTTTATTTGGGGGGAATGTTAAAACAACCATATACATATAGTTTGAACAAATACAACATAACACAGTTTGTTCCCCAGCTTTTCTAATTACAGTATTTACAGCTTTAATAAGGCACTGGTTCTCAAAAAAGAACACAAATTAGTTTTTTAGTCTTTGCACTGTCAACCTTTTCTTTAACAGAAATAACTTTGTGCTAGAGAAAGGATAGCAGTTGTTAAGATGGCAGCTCTCTTCCTTTTTTTTTGGTGAGTTTGTTCTTGCTCTTGTCCCACTTACCTCTGCCATCTTATCTGTATCAATAAGTCACTAAACTAAATTCCCTTCAGTAATTTACATTTCAGAGCTAGATTTCCAGACTTCTGGGCACTGAATCATCTTCAATACTGACTTCCAAGCCTTCATCAATGTGAACTGTGAAACTACCAAAATCTGGAAGTAACATTAAAAGGCCACACCTGGCAAAATAAATGTACTAACCTGTAGTCACTGTACTCGCTAAAACCACAATATACTCAGTAAGTGTTGCAGAAAGTCAATGATGCAGCTGGTAACTTGAATGTCACAGTGCTGAATGACTTCTATGCTTGCCTTAGGCTGTTTTCTGGCCATAGGAATATCCCTTTACAATAGCATTGATTGCAGTGGGTAGACTTTAGGGTAAAATCTGGCCTTTCAAGTCCTGGGAGAAAATGGGCAGGCACTAGTTAAACAACCACAGACCTTTTGCTTTCCCAGAGTGGGTCTCCTCACATATATCTCTCTCTCTTTAATTTCCTATACAGCACTGTTGCAGCGATTTGTCATTTATGCATTTTCATAAATAAATATTATGCTTTATTTAGTGCTTTATCATCAGTAATAGTTTACTCTTAGTCCACACACTGGAGTTATTCCATACTCCCAGTTGAATATATATATATATATATTTATATATATATGTATAAACCACATAAACTTGAACATTTAACATATACACATTATTTAACCTATCAACCAATATCTTAGATTCCTTCCTTTTGGACCAAAAAAGTAAGACTGTTCAGAAAACCAGCGACTGGCCTTTTCTCTCACAACACACACTGATGGCAGGTGCCTTGTGTCCACCAGCCAGCAAAGCACCCTCCAAAACAGTTTTTGGGAAAGCTGTAATATTGGTAATAAAAATGTATTTGAGGAAAGCAGACATGAAATACGCCTAAACACAACATGGAAGAGGCATCTCTGCTGCACAACCACTTACCCAGGACCTGCAGAGACCAGGCACAGAGGTGGGATCAACTGAGCCTGCCCCCAACCAAAGTCCCATCTGCTTTGTCAGAACTGAGAAACCCCAGCTCATTTGGGCTGCACTGGTTATTACAAAAGGGCATGAAGGTGAAAGGAATGAGTGGAAACTCTGTGGCTCCATTGAATAAGATAAAAAGGTACAGAGATGCTAGGCTCATCTCTTCATTTTGGGCCACAAATCTTCAAGACAAGGCAGGCAAGGAGAGGAGCAAACTCTGCTCTCAGACAAGTAAGCATACTGCTTTTTAAGGACAGGGGAAACCAGCATTGCCCCCTTGGGGCCACGGTTTGGTGTACTATTAACAGAGATTTTCTTTTGTATTCCTCAGTATTTCTGGGTATAGGCAGCAAAATTGCACTGCAGAAAAGAACACTCTAATTAACAAAAAAACCCTGATTAAAATTTTTAATAGCTATAATCATGGAGGTCTTGCTGAGTCTCTTGAACCTGTGCATTTTTCTGTTCACTTGAAAATATGAAATGGAAATTTTTCCAGCTAGAAATACCTTCAGGGAGTTGTGAAGCTAAACCCCAGTTATATACCTACCTACCACAAATCAGTTTTGTCCAAAATGGGAAAAAAGAAGCATTACAGAAATGCTGAGGCTAAATCCAGCATGCCAATTATTTCAATTCAGAAATAGGCTTAGCATAATCAAAGCAGCATTTGTAAGGACTTACTTCAAGATTAAACTGAACATTATCTAGTGGAAAAGGGCATAGGCAGACAAAAACTTTAAGAAATAAACCAAGGGTAAGGAAGGGTAAACAGGTAACTCCTGTACATCTCAGCTTTCATAATCGGATGAAGAACAGAGGCCTTTCCAGAGAAAGTACTTCACAGGGAATATTCTACCTCTTATTTCCCCTTCTGGGGAATGAACATTGTATCAATTGCTGCAGCCCCAGAAAGGAGGAATAGGGAAAGACACGTTTCCCTTTGCTCTTCTCCACCAAAAGCTTGTCTTGCTGGGAACCACAGCGATATAGAGCCCCAGCGTTGCCTCCCAGAGCAGGAAGGCTTCTGGGGTGCTGCATGAAAAAGTAAGGCAAAGAGGCAAATGGTTCGGTTTGTGGTGCCTCTCCCTGCAGCAGGAGAAGCACTGGAGGTTCTTGCTTGCTGTCAGTCACAGTGCCCAGCCCTCACCACCCACCCGAGTCCCATAGTCCTTCCCTGTGGGTTTCCAACCACAGCTGAGAGGCACCAGGTATGTTTAAAGAAAAATTACTGCCACCCCAAAATTTGGGAATTTGGGTTTTTTTTCACTTTCCCTTTGAAAAGGAAACACAGATTATATTTCTGTCCAGCTGTGATTGTAGATGGATAACTTACTTTCACACAGATGGAAGAGCAAGCTAGTAGTTTTTTTCTCACAAGGAACTTCCTCTCACTCAGTGGTTATGTATGTACATGACAGCAGTTTCAAATTCACCAGCAGATCCAAATATGTACTTCATTTCCTCTCACACACAAAGCAGTTTATTTTGCAGTGGAAGGAAAGATAGAAAAAAGCCAAAAAAAGGGGCACTTGTTTATCATCCTAGTATCATACCCATCAGATTGCCTGGAAACATGAATAGCTTCTTCAAACAAGTCACACCAAAACATATTCATACAGCTCCCGATAACCTCAAATGAAGTATGATCTCCCCTGGGACAAACCACCCATAGGAACCTGGCTGCCTGTGCTCTAACCATGGCAGGAATGCAATCGGCTTCACGGCTATACTGTGAGAACCATTCACACAAGAAGGGCTATGGAAAGTCATCTCTGCATGTAGGTGACTTTTAAGATGACTTCCATTACAGCTCCACTGAGCTCCACAGGTGCACCTGCCTGTTTTGTTAAAAGCTGGAGTGCAATAGTCTCTTTAGAAATGAAAAAGTTGCTTTGCTTTAATTTCCAGCAGTTTCTTCTTTTTTTTTTGTAATGTAACAATATACATTTTTTTTTACTTCTAACCAAAAGTTTTATTTTCATAAAATTTGAAGCAGTATCTTTTTTAAACAATCAAAATAATAATAATAACAATAACAATAAAATAATAAGTGGCTTTCATGGAAAGCAACATGCATAATCTTAAACCAGTTATTAAAACTGTATTTCCCCATGTAAACAAGGGCAGACAAGCCTCTTCTGATCTTTTATGTCAAAATTCAGATGATTTTTTTTGCAAAGGATAGTCTCTCTAAAAGCTGTTAAACAAACTTACAGCTGCTCTTAAGCACGACTGTATTGACGGTACTTATTACTGAGGACTTTCAATTGTTCTTCTGCCTGCATGAGAAAGTCCTTTTCCATGGGCCTTCATGAGAGCAGCCTCTGGCTGAGTCAGAGTTTAATGTCCTGTGACTCTGACATTTTGGCAAGTGTCTTCTTGACTCGCAGGGCTGTCAGCCGGGAGGCAGGATTGTGAGCCCAGCACTCCATCATCAGCTTCCCCATCTGCCGTAGGCACTGAGGAGAGAAATGGGAGAGAAAATCCCACCTGGGTCAGTAGAAAAGGAGACTGTAGTTGGCAGCAATGCAAAAAAATTAAGGGAAAAGATCTTTTCCAAGGGCAGCCAAAAAACAGACAACTTGCTGACTGGTATTGCTTCTCAAGAGCTTTTGCTGTCTATTATGGAGAGTTCTTCAAACATGCCAATTCCTCTTATAATTTATGACAAATTATAGTCTAGACTTGGGTATATGCTCCAGAAGAGCACTTTTCTTATTTTTCCTTCCCCAAACCTGTGCAGCCTGATTTCACAAGTGTCGCTCTGTACAGTAAGCCCTTTGCTGTACACAGTGTAATTCATTTTCCTCAGCCAGCAACCAGCCCCAGGGGTACATCCCAGCATAAGCATGTACCCATGGCTCCTGCCCCATTGCACAAGTCCTCAAGCCTCCCAGGGAGGTCGCTTTAGTTTCTCCCCCATTCCCGAATTGCCTTTATCTCATGCCACCTAAATCTTTCATCTACCTGCAGAATATTCATCTACACACTGCTATTCCCAAATGGCACCTAGTCTTCTCTGACTGTAGAAAACTTTACAACATTAAACTGTACCAATTAATATGATTAATGACCCCTCCTCCAAAGTATCTTGAGAGCAGGTTTGCCTGAGGAAACTCAACTGTTCATCTCTGATCCCATGAGCACAACTTTGCTTTGTTACAGATGCTCAGCAGAGAGAGCTGATTTCTTCCCCAGCCATCTCACCTCCTTGTTTTATTCTATAAAGTATTTTCTGGATCCTACATCTCCTCTGAAAAGCCACATCTTTATCCCTCTGCTAAAATGCCAAGAGGGACATGAGCATTGTTTTCTGTAAGATGTAAAGGAGTGAATGATCAGTGCAGCTCAGCTACTGTGGTTGTCCTATTGCAAGTATCTTGCAATCATGTTAGCATAAAATCATAGTAAAATTGTGTTTCCAAGTCTGCAAAGAGCTATCACAGAAAGCTGTATGCTCATTTCATGCCAAAGAGAGAGGAGATATTTCTTTCTTATAAAAGGAAAAAGGTTGGAATTAAAGCTCACATATCAGCACACACTGAAATAGCTGCCAATACACCAAATACACTGTAATTGTACTACATAATACAAAACAGCTCCTCTTTCAAGTTTTTTGGCTAGGCACTGATTTAATGTTATTAATGCAGAAATCAGAAAGCAAAATGAGTGTAAGAGTTAAACAGAGAGTCCAAGAAGGTCTGAGCACAGCTTGCTATTGCTATGGGATCTGGTAAATAACACTCAAGGAATGCACTTGCAAATGTTGTAGATTATGGCCCCTGGGGCTCTGAAACCTTTTTGTGGGAGTATCTGAGAAGGGCATGCTCCTTCCCAAGCCATGTTACACCGTGACTGGTGCTGGCACCAGTGGTAAAGCTCCTCCTCAGTCAAAATGATGCAGGATTAGGTCAACCTCACTCACTCGCTGTGCTTGAAAACAGAGGCTGCACTTTAAAAGCAACACTAACCTCATCACTGCTCCACCTGTTGGGAAACGAAGGGCGTAATCTCTTGATACACACAGTCTCCCGCATGTCCTCATATGAGGGGTCGGTGGGCACAAGATCATGGTATGGAAGCTGGTATTCCTCAACTATTCCTGAAAGAAGTAATTAGTTGCCAGTCATTTGTAAAATATACCTTCCACTATGCTCTTCCCCTCTCATTTTAGAACAGATTGTACATACTGGTTAACAATAAGATGTACTTCTTAAAACGACTTCCCTGCCCTAGAAGTTTATTCCACAGTCAAATTCCAATGTAACCATTGCCATGTAAAGACTGGGCAGGTATCCTAATCTGAAAGCGCAATTACTTGCCAAATGAGACAGTTTCTACCACTATTGTTCCATCCAGCAATCTTCAGTAAGTTATCACAGGAAGTACTATTAGCATAGGGCCTCTATCAGAGTATTCTGGCTGTGTAATAATCTTGAATTAGGTCTCCTTTTTACCAGTGGAACTGGTGTATGTTAAAGGGCATTTCTGTGCCTTTTCAGAACTTAGCAAGAATATGTCGTGCACAACAACAAAGACAACAACATTACAGATTTTACATCACATAATTGCACTGCACTTCAGCAGCTTGTAAACAAGGATCTTGTTGTTCATCAGTGAAATTCAGCTTCTCTAGGAGAATGATGGAGTGAGCATTCAGCACAATACTGCAGGCTTTAAAGACCCATAAAGTCTGGTGAGGGTAGTGTAGACCCGAGAGAGACATGCTCTCCTCTTACCTGCCACCAATGTTGCACATAAAAGCTGCCAAGTCATTTCTCTGCATTTAACTTTCCTTGGTGGCAAAATAGAGACCATCATTTCTATACTACACTGAACTCTACGTTCAGAAAGCACACACAGCCTGTGTGTACAAGGATGGATCTATGCCCTAAGTCTGCAGCTGTCTGTATTGCTTCATCTTTGCTGTCCTCACACTTGAATGCCTGATATCAGAAGGAAATCACTGATATGACAACAATGTAATGAGTGACACTTCCCTTTTTTTTTTATTTCTCTTTCTCTTATTAACAGATTATTTATTTTAAATAATGGCACAACATCCCCCAAATTGTTTGTCCTCTGCCTTCTAATTAACTCTGACAAAACAAAGAAATAACTATTTTCTTTCTTCTCAAACAGCTAATATCCTCAGTCCATCAAAATGTATTACCACTGGAAAGGCTCCCATATGAGTTCTGTATTCCTTCTTCCGTGCAGGCATAGGCTGCCTTCAAATGAGCCATTAAAACAGTCTAAATCTCTGCTGTCAAAGTAGCACTGACTGACACTTTAAAGTAAGTTTCAACAAGAGAACAGACGCTAAGAGGGTTTCCTGTATGGTTCATTCACTTTTGTTCATTACAGTAAAACAACTACCCAGTGAAAAAGACGTAAAAGAAGATCTGAGTTATAACTGGGGTTCACTGATACAATTAAAAGTGATCTCTCAGCAATTTACCTCCTGAAACACATCTCCTTGCTATTTCCCAAAGTATGAGTCCAAAACTGTACATATCAGCCATGATGTAGGACTGAAAATGGTTTCTATTCAAGCTTTCATCCAGCACCTCAGGAGGCATATAGCGTTTTGTTCCTACACGGGTGTTGGGAGGTATATCCACCTCATTTGTATCACTAAAAGAAAAAGAAGGGTGGAAAAGGGCATTAAGTATGTGATAAAGTGACTTGAAAAAAAAGCAGTTTAGATGGGAGAAGCAGTAAATTCACACCATAACCATTTTCACACAAGGTCAAAAGTAACGCATAATCTTAATGGAACAATTCTTACAAGGAAAGCCTCTTAGTGTAAAGGCAACCCTCCATAAAAGGCTGACCCACCTGAGGCTATGTTAAGCATTTACATGAAGAACCAATTTGTGAGATTTCATTAGCATCAGCCTGAGCTCTAATGCTAGTGATAACAATCACATCTTCATCAAATGCTATTTTCTTAACATACTCCATCACCTAATGCTCTAGTCTTAGCAATTAATGGAGGACATTTAATAGCTGGGGCAGGATCACTTAGCTATAGTGAATCAGATCTCCATGGAAGAGGCGTATAACCATTTTTTGTGCATGCGTTATGTTTGATCTCTCCCAACCTTTACACATCAAGATATGTAAATGGAGACATATAAACGTGTAAAAAAAATCTAACCAAATGTGTTATACCCAACAAGTTTATCAGAAAATACAATGTATACCTAATGTGAAGAAAATTCCCATTAATTAAGCGAGTGGATTTACTACCTTTTTTTCTTATTAACTCAGATTCAGTTGTATCAGTTTTAATGTTTTTAGAAGTTTAATATGGTATATATTGTGGTTAGCTTAAAAAGACCTATTTTCTCCACATTCAAAACATACGTATTTTAAATGTGATGGATACAACAAAATCTTGCAGAATAATTACACAACTTCTTCCATAATTCTTTTCACCTAGAGCAATTTTTTTCACCATTATGAAAATGACAAAAAAAAGCTGAGCCTGAGGTCACCTACGCAGTCATTAAATCATACATATGCTGGTGGTATTTCCGCATACCTCCAAAAATGTAACATAAATCTAGTGACCTGCACTGCCTTGCAACATCTCAAATAAAATGAGAAATGCAGAGAACTTTACTAAACTCATTAGCTTCAGCAGAGCACACCCCTTTCAACCACTTTTTCTGTCCTCATCATTGCCTGAGAAATGCTGCCTAGGGAAGGATTCAGCATGAAAACAAGTCGAGTATGTAATGTAAATTCCATTTGGACTATGACAAATACATATTTCACCTTCTTTTATAGTAACACTTGGTAGATCCTACTTCGGTTCATAACTAAGCAGCATGCTGCCTCTGTGCTTGTCAGGCAAGGCATAGCCACAAAGTGTGAGTTTGTTCCCTGAAGCTTTTTCAGCAAATAGTGTATTTCCAAGTTGTTATTTTCTATGACCCCACTCCTTAATGCAAAAACATTCCTTCCTCATCCCCTCAAGAAAGGTTAGATTCATAAGGGAAAAGCCTCACCAAGAAATCAGGTAGGTAAGTGAATAGTGAGAAGAGAACATAAAAACTGCCTTTCCTTACCCTCTGAATAATTTCAGTTCAAGATTTGTATAGAATTCTTAAATTTTACTATTTTTTTTTGTGATACTTCAGAGAGCACCCGGTTTCACAGCTGACCTCTGAAACTGCAACCTTCAGTGTATGGTCACAGTCCTGTACACAGGAAGATCAGACACTTTGAACAAGTCCCTACCACTGCTGAGAGCTCAAGCTTCTTTTCAATGGAGCTGTCAGCCAGCAATGACTCCTTTAGGAATCCTGGGAGTAACTTCGTCCTACTTGTCTGCTCTAAGTTGTTTATCAATTTTGTTTAGCAATTTGATTTGTAGGAAATAAAACAAAAGGCAGCCCAAACGGGGTGCTTTTCAATAAAACCCTGTTAGTAACTTGTGCAAATGATTAGTATTATTCTGTATGAGTTGTGAATGTATTATCTTGGGATCAGACAAGCTGAAAGCTTCAGTGACAAGTTTACTGACATGACATCAACTTGTCAGTGCTACGCCCTTTTAGCGTGTGGCAGCAATGCTCGGGTTGCTATTGAGAGTGAAGCGATGAAAATGGAACCTTTATGCAAACGCAACTAATGTGCTTGACAGTTAGAAAGTAGTTAAAAAGCAACTATTTATACACCCGCATTATGTGGTTATGTGGCATTCTCACCCACACAGGTAGCCTTCCTGACACACAGACATGAGCACATACACTGCAGATGCTTAATTCACATGTACACATTTCCTCAGTCATGAACAAAACCACAGTTTGCCTCTGATTTACCAACTTTTCCTTGCCCTCCTCACTTCTACTCACCTGATAAATTTAACAGCCAAGCCCAAATCTGCTATACAACAGGTGCCGTTCTTTTTCACCAGGATATTCTTACTTTTTAGGTCACGGTGAGCAATAGCAGGTTTGCCTTGAGTACTGAAGATCTCAGTGTGAAGGTGGCACAAGCCACTAACCGAGGAGTAAGCCAGTTTTAGCATGGCTTTTGTGTCCAAGGTAGTAGATTTTAGATAATCATAAAGCGAGCCGTTCTCATGGTAGTCAGTGATGAGATACAGCTGGGTCCAAGATCCTGTACCTTTAATGTCTGCGGCAATGAATCCTGCAGAAGGAAGATTTTAAACTATTAATACTTCTCAGGGCTTTTTTTGGTTGCTCAGAACTCTCAAATGACAAGACACTTCAATGGGTTTATTTTAATAACATATTTAAATTCTTTCATCTTACTTCCATGCACCTCTAGCCTTTACCTTATTTTCAGAAAGCCCAGATATGGATCTACAGGTGGCAGAAACAGACATGTGGTGTCGAAGTATCAGTCCCCCAAACCCACTTTTCTTTAACTTTTATTTATGCATCAGTAATCCTTGAAACATCTTTCTTTTGGAAAGTGCTGGGTGGATAATTGCAGAGCACAGCAGGTAACAAAGCACATAGGAAAGGGCATCAAACAACAGGAAATACAAAACTATTAAAACTCAAGAAACCTGCATGCTATCAAATAATTATCTTTAATTTCACTCACCAAGAATATTTTCATGCCTCATCAGGACAGTTTGGTAGATTTCTGTTTCTCTGAACCAGCTGGCCTCCTCGGTGGTAAAAAAAACTTTCACGGCTACCTTTTCGCCACGCCACTTTCCCATCCAGACTTCTCCATAGCGACCTTTTCCAATCTGTTTTACCATCTGAATCTGTTTTGCAATTGTCCTTTGTACCTGTGAAATGCCAAGACGGGCAGTTACAACTTGCTCAGCATTCACCTCCCTCCTTCTGTGTCTCCTTCCTGTGCCAGAAACCTGTTGGAAAGGGGGATGCACAGCCATTGCAATGTGGATTTCAGTAAAGCACTGCAGCATGGATGCTCCCTGTTTTCCCCAGACACAGAAAGGGTGAAGCCATTCCTGTCACTGTGAAGAAGCCTTTCCATGCAATCCCAAAACACACTATGGCCTCTCAAGAAAGTAAATCAGTCAGTGTGAAGGAAACATTGGCCTACAATCCTTGACATTTTTATTTGCCTGTGGGAGGTTGCCACTTTTGTTGGAATTTTTTTGTTATTTCTGGAAAAGCTTTGACTGAAAACACTCTTGGTCATCCCAATGCACACCAAATTCCAACGGGCTAGCTAACACATTTTTAATAAAAATGGGGATGTTTGTTACATGCTTAACACAATTAAGACTCAAGGCAAAGGCTTACAAAAGCCAAAAGCATATCAGCTTTCCAAAACTAGCAAAATTACTCCCACTTTGCCTGAAAATCCCATGCCTAATAATTTCAACATATATAAATTTGGTGTTAGGAACCTCAACCACTACTTACACAGTTAGAATCCATGCGCCTGCATTAATTTTAATATCCACCATTACACAGTAATAAAAATTCAGATTTTTTTTCTTAAGATATGGAAGAACAGCTTTAAATCTACCCTCTCTAGTATCGTACCAGCTTTGTCAATGGCCAAACTGTGAATTGATGCTAAAGTCAGACATAGCATAAGCTGTAGGCAGTTGTAGCATCAGGTCAATGTACTCGGCAGCACTGCAGAGATATCGTTCATAAGGATGGCAGACCCCAATATCAGATGGACTGATTCTACATTTAACAAGCTTTTATGACTACAAAAATATCTTGGATAAATGAAGCCCAATACATTCTCACAGGCCTGGAGCATGCACATGGATCACTTATTTCTGACAGTCCAAAAATAAAAACTCAAGCAGATGCTGCAACACAACCGACTGGTTTTCAGACTTGACTCAGCCTAACCCTGGTATAACAAGGCATTAAAATGTCACCCTCTTGTTCTTCAGTACTGCCCATTCGATCCACAGCTAATGACTTCTGATTTTTCATCTGGTCCAAGCACTTGGCAAAATCTGGACAAATGCAAATTTGAGTTCTCTTGGTTTTGCCATGACTTGCATGCGTATTTCAAGCAGTTTATTGCAGCAAGTGTACACGATCTAAATCCCTAGGAAAGCACATGCATTTCACGTAACCCCAAACGTTTCTGCAATCCTGGCTGACAGAAATTATCAAAACTTGATTTCATAATCACTGGCTTTGTTATTCCTGGGAGGTCCAGACGAAACTACCAGTTTGGTACTGCAGAGCAGGACTGACACAAGCCCACTGCAGCATGACTGTATGTCCAAAGATGAAATCAAAACCTATTAGGAAAGGTCTATTATAATTTATTTTGTAAATAATTACTAGTTTTCATATTAGGCAATTTAAAGAAGAAAAACATACAGTGGCATTTATACAAAGCTATTTTTAAAGTCCCAGCTTTCTTCTGTCATTTAAATAGAATTGAATTTTTCCAGTCCTGTAATGCACTATTGTACTTCCAAGATGGTGGCTTCAGTGTCATTATTTTTGAAAAATATCAGTGAAAGCCAGCAACACAGATTAGCCTTAATTTTTTAAACTGAATTATTTTCTTTTATACTCTCAGATAGTGATTGAACAACAGTTATATTACATTGGAATTTTACTGTAACATTTTGTAATGTCATTTTAGCACTGTCGCTTTCTATTTTGCCCATTTTAAAAATGCATCCTGAACAATAATGTAGTTACATTAAATAACTTAATTTGTGTAAATATATGTAATGGCATCATAAAGTACATGGAATTACAATACTTAATGATGAAAAGTTCCTTATTAAATTACATTAAGAAAATGAAAACGCATTTCTGTTATGAGTTTTCAGGCGGCAGAATACTATGCGAAGGTCTTTAACCTGGTTTTCTCTTGCTAGAACTGGTCAAATGATTTCATATGAACAATTTATTTTATTTTAAGGAATTTAGCCCTTTCTTGAATCATCACTGATTACAATTTCTAAAACAAATTGGTTAATCATAATTGTTGGGTGCACTGATTTCATAAGCATTCTGAATGATATGTTCATGTGAATTATTTACACTGAGTAGATTGGGGGGGGGGGTATTTCTTTCAGTGCATTTTGCTGGTTGAGCTCTAGGAACAACCAGGTAAGGTTACATGGCCCTTTGTTTCCCTTCTCCAGCTGGAATCAATCAAATTACCCATTGTCTCTATTTTCTGCATTCTATTTTTGTGATGTTCAGCTAAATATATTCAGCTATCTCAGATGAAAATTCAGACAAATCAACCTTTTGTAACAGCAATATTTTGACCACAGAACTTCATAGCTATGGCTGGGTTGCAGTTCCTTGAAAAGCGAAATTTATTGGAAGAGGCATTAGGAAAAAAGTACATGAAAAGGTAAAGAAGAAACTGTAATTCAGCAAACTCTTCATACAGACAATAAATAACTCCAGTGTCTAATCTCTTTCTCCAGTTTTGCATGTGGATTCATGGGGGCAACAGCTTCACCCTACACTTCTTGCTCTGTCAAGGCCATGGGATTCTGCTTTCTTGCACAGACTTGATTGTGCACCCTGGCTTGTTGGCTTAAAGCATTTAGAACTAAATTTATTTTTGTCTTGGTTTAAAATTTGATTGGTAGAATTTAACCTGCAGCAAACTTCTCTGTCAGAGGTACAAACAAGACAGGAGAAAGAACGTTTGCTGAATGTCAAAGTATCAATAAAACCTTGGTTTAATGCTTGGTTTTGGTATACTATTTGTACCCATTAGAATAAATGTTTTGCACAGAAAGAAAACATTACTGTTTAGCATAAAGTGACATTTTGTAATAAATCCGTGGCTTACTTTCCTGGAATAATAACTTTGGATGTTTTGCTCTGGTAAGAAATAATACATTTGAAAACAAACTCTTCCACAATAAAGTCTAGAGCATTATTGCCAGGCATTTTCTATATATTTGTTTCAGACATCAGCCCAAAAGTATTAATCTGTGTATTTCTAGTGAGCTTGTAGCAGTTACAGCTCTCTGGGAAATGCAGCAAATATCTATTACGAAGCGAAAAATTCATTATAGCTCTCCTTTTTCTTCACTGCCACAGAAAACCACTACATAAAAGGAAAGTCTGGGAAAAAAAAATGTATGTATTTTCACAGCCTTCGGGAAGAACACTTAGTCCAGAGGCTGCAAAGTCTCCAGGCTTGAGAGAGGACCGGCAGAAGACAGAATGGTTTCTACTTTATGGAGCACCGGCACAGCTGAGATAAGTACTGAGCAACAACCCAGCTGGGACACCACCTTGGCCATTACAACAGTTGATTAGAAGGTTAGTTTTTCCACAAACTGCAAGAGTAGATCTTGGGATACCAGTAATACCATACATCCCATCTTAACCAGCTCACAGGGACAGAGGAAGGCATAAAGAACAAGAAGCCACATCCAGCCTTCCTCAATCTTTTTTGTCTCACGGACATTCTAGGATGAAGTATCAAGCCATGCACTGATATGAGATGCCTCAGGATACCTACTACCCACATGGACTGCTGGAAACACATCCTCCAGAGAAAAACAACCAAGTTCCTAGTGTTTGCTCTGAATTATTATACTATTTCTGTCACTACAACAGGTAGAAGCACTAAGTGCAGACCAGGACCTTGATGTGGCAGGCGTTATCCAAATAAACAAAACAAAAACAGAGCAAGAGCCCCTTCCAATTAGATAAATTGTAAGCACTCACTAGGAATGCTAGAAGGAGATTGATATGAGATATGACATATCTTAAAGCCTAGACCTAACTGATGGAGAAAAATGACCATGGGCTTTCCATGCTCATCACCAGTTACAGCACTCACTTGGTAGCCTGGCTTTTTCCTCAATAGCTTGTTAACTGTCAGAAAATTGGATTTTTTAAAAAGTCTGTACTTTATTTAAATGGGGCTCTAAGCATTTTCTCGTGCCAGAACAAATCATGTTCAGTCAGGTTTTTGCCAACCACTCATCCTGTTCCTTAATTTTAAGGATTTATAAAGCTTCCAATTTTATTACTTCTTTAGGGTGTAGAAAAAAAACATGTGGGCAAAAACCAGATAGATAATACACAATACTTGGAAACTGGGCAACATCTACAGTAATAGGATCAGTAAACTAATAGTTTGGGGAGACAGGAGGGACACATCATCTCTGAAAAAAGAAAATAAAATCTAATTCATTTTCTCGGAACCGCATTTCAAAATAAGTAACCTGGCTTTTTTTGCTTTGGTTTTTTTTTTTTTTGTCAATACTAAAAGCAACAGTGACTCCTAGAAACAAAAACCCTGCTGAACAGAATTGTTTTGCCACAGAAGGTAAAACTTCTGTCTTTTCAGCAGTTGAGCTCATAAAAGCTCAGTCATTCTGGAGTCAGTTCAGAAATAATCACAAACTATCCCTGTGCCTTTAACCTTTGAGACAACAAGGGAAAATAATTTGCTCTTGACTTCTGAATGCACAGTGAAGTCTACACATAAAAAGGTTCCAAGCTTGATGAATTACAGTTCCCTTTACATAAAGGCGGTGTGTCAATGTTTGAAACGCTATTGTGTGTTGCACATAAAAAGCAAGAAAATAAGATCAGTGCTCCAGATGCTGTCTTGTATACTGGGGCAAATCCTGATGAATTTCTGTGAGCTCTATTAGCCTGTACTTACTCTATGGTATCTAAAGTAAGAAATGAGCCGAGGTAAAAAAAAACTCTTAAGGTTTTCTGGAATAGTCTGAATGAAAAAAAGTCTCCAGCTTTCTAAAACAGCTGTTCTCCAGCTGAAATCCTTTTCATTTCTGGGAGAGGAAAAAAAAGCCAACCTAAAATAGCAAATGAGGACACACAAATGTATTTTCTTCTGCCTCATTTTGTCTTCCTCTACTCATTCTTGCCTTTTAAACTTGCACTGAAATAATATTGCTTCCTTACCAGGAGAGGGAGTCCGGAGCCGCTCCCTGAGCTCTGGGACTGCTCAATCAAATCCTTCAGGGACTCTCCAGGGGGAATGTAAGTTTCATCCTGCTCCAGCCCGATGCTGTAGTGGGGCCTTGTCTCTTGGCGTTTGTATCTGCCATTTTACATGAAAGCAAAATTAGCTTTGAATACAAGGCACACATGTGCAATGAATAATGCACACTGACCTCCACGTTTGCTTCATTTATAGACTCACAGCTTCCTCGGTTTCACAGCTTCCTCGGTTTCCCTGGGGAACATGCTGGACTTACTGCCCAAAACTTTCTATTTTATTTTTAGCAATGTTTGATGTTTTTAGTACAAAACTCAAAGACTGTGCAATCTGGTATAAGTTTGCAAAGCAACCAAATGTTTTTCTTTCAGAAATGTAAACACGTCTAAAACACAGACCAAGAAATACCCAGTTTTATTTTACTGACTGCAATGGATCTTTCAAGAGCTAGAGGAGGTAAGGTCATGGGATCTGGACTATTTAAAAAAATGGAACAAATCGTCTAAATATAATGTACATAGATTTTTATAACATTCTAGATGTATTTACTTACATTCCCATATCCCTCTTTTTATGATTAGTTCTTTGTCACATAAACACCTTTAGAAGCCTTAGGTTTATTCACCCTATCTAAAATTTGTCCCGTGGCTTTCTCATACTCAGGAAAGAATAATCTGTGCTTCTACCTGAATGGATTTTTAGGATGTTTGGCAAAAGATGCTATATGAAATACATCTCACAGGTGTACCTGTGACTAGGGTAAATAAAATACACATTTTTCCTCATCATAAAATTACAGTTTCCCATTTCTTTTCCCGAAGGTCAGTTTCAATTCTTTCAAATTCTTAAGTCTATAACAAGATAAATGTGGGGAGGAACATTAACAAGACGGTAAAATATTCTTTATTTACCTGAAGTAGCAGAATATGATGATAAGCACCAGAAGAATACTGCAAACAGTCACAGAGATCAGCAGGGCCTTATGGTGAATGTTTCCTTCAGAAAAGTCTGGGATTAAAACAAGGAAGGTGGAAAATTTGGAAAGGGAAGTGGTACAAAATCAGTATTAAGAGACACACATGCCTTCAAATGTGCAGCAAGCATTATTTTCCCCTCTTTTCTACCAAAGTCCTGTGCAAGATACTCCTGCACTCCCCAGGCATTTTGTACACTTCTTTGATCCTCACTAATCAGGGCAGAACCAGCACCTCCAAAAGCCTTTGTCTTTTCAGCCTTCACTCAGGCAAAACATCACCTTGATTTGCAACTCCCTGCTTGACTCTGAATGAAAAATCAATTAAGACCTGTAGCTCTCTCTTAACCTAAGTGACCAGCCAGGACATAGTAAAATTACTGCTTCTGTCTTAAATCACTCTTACTAAGTAGCATCCTAGCAAGCAGTTAATGTAAAAAAAAATGATGATTGCATTTATCGTAGGAGAGAAGAGACAGAGGACCATCCAACCCCTAAGAAAGGAGACCACAAAAGGCCTTGAAAGAATCTTTCCATCACTGCAGAATAATCTGTCTCTTGGATCCTGCTTTAAGCACCTGAGCAGGAATTTTTCTCCTCCATTCACTCTACAGCAGCATTGTGTGCCAGCAAGTCCTTCCTATGCTCATGGGCAAAACTATCCTTCCAGCAGCTATTCAGTGAAACATTTTGAAAATTAAATGTGTCAAATAACTTGTAGAAAATGCGATTATGTAAAAACTATTACAACATTTTGGTCAATCCTTGCACAGGAGACTCATATTCTGCTTTAGAGTATACCATTACTCTCCAAATTCGTATTCCTAAATCAGGCAAGTCTGACCTTCATGCATGCTCTTCTGCTGAGAACCTAAGAAATCTAGCACTATTTCTCTTTAGCCTCCCCTGCCTCCTAAACTCTCAGAACTATGGTATTTTAGCATGTAGGTACACACAACACCCTCCTAGAATTGCTATCTGATATAATGCAAATGAGGATGATGTTTTCTGAAGCTCTTCCAGCCTTGCTGTCTTGCATCTTTCACACTAATGCCGAGCACGCTGCAATATGCAAGAAATCTGTCCTTATCAACCCATCCTGGAACAGCACTATTACATTTCAGATTTACAAGGCTAATGAGATTAGATTCCTAGGGGACTCTTGCTTCACTGTCAGGCTCTTTTATTTTAAAGATCCAGTTTCTCCTGGTTTTGCACCCAAACTGTTTCTTTCCTTCCTCTTTCCACTACAGATATTACCTACCAATGCACCTTTTGATCACACTGGTCATGTTGCAACATGCCGTTCTCTGCTCCTGGAGCATTAAAAATAAATATTCAAGACACAGTTGATGGCTTTGAAAGGGGACACTGACACAGTGTCTATCAGGAAAACACTGGAGCCCATCATTCTCCCTGCCACAGCAGATTTCTACCTGGCCTGTTAGTCCAAGTGGGCTGTGAGCTGAAACTGAGAGCCCACTGGGGAATCCAGATGTTTCCCACAAAGGCTGCTCAGCAGGGCTAAGGACTCTAGAGCATGCTTTGTAAGTGGCATGGGTTGGCCAGCCATTTCCCTCTAAAATGTGTGGTTTGTAACAGTTTAAGATGTCACAGCCCATCAGCTGAGGAGAGGATAAACAGAGGACACATACCATATACTGGGATTTTGTACTTCGGAAGAGCCTGGATGTCTGTTCACAGCAAGGCTTTTACCATTTCACAGAATAAGCCATGATGGAAGATGGGCTTTTGTGCTTAGCAGTAATGAAAGTTGATGTCAGATGCAGAGGGCACAATTCAGATCTTGTTCACACTTGTGTATGCTAGACATTATAGCCACAGAAGTCTGTGCATTTACACAAAGTGCTGCACTACCAGAACTTGTAAAGCATCCACACAATTCATGCTGCCTGTGTGTGCCTGAGTATGTATACTTGGGAAAGGGATGATAATGATGCTGAAATCTTGAATCAAATTCCAGCCATTTTTAGGCTTTAAATAATCCATACTCCATGCTCAATGTTTCTAATGGACTTCTCCTATTCAGAAAAGTCAACAAAAGCAGCCTGATTTTCCCACAGTGCACTGTAGCTCTCCAACTTCAGACTCCAGCACTGACAAATTTTTTGACACCTGAATGCAACTATGTGAAGCAAGTACAAGGCAGCATGCAAGACATAAAGGAACATGTCTTAATCTCCATCCTGCGAGCGGCTAATGCAGACTACAGTAGCAGCAATACTTATACTTTTGCAGCAGGTGATGTACCCTATGCTGGCAGTGTCAGCTAACATAGCTGACATAGGACCACTACTGGTGGCTCACTGTGCACAGCATGGGTATACAACTGGCTCTCATAGGAGAGGAGAATAACTTCCATATGTCTTTATATTTATTTGGCTATGTATGATGAGAGGCAATACAGATGATAAGTGAGCTACTGTCTTGCCTTTTAAATACTTCCCACATTTTCAAAGCATTTGGCAGAATGTCATTTCCTTCCTCACCTGAGGACTTCATAAACCCGTTGCCACATGGACAACACAAGATTAAAAGTATGCCCCCATTCTTATACCAGAAACATCTGTTTGCTCTGCTGAACTGAGCCAGGCTGGTGCTGCTGGAGACCAACTCCTTTCTCCTCCTACAGCCCAAACTGTTCTCCACAGAGCACAGGACAAATCTCCCATTCCTGGCACCTCCTCGACCATGCAGAGGGATGGGTCAGCTCAGCTTTGAGTCCACTTAATCACTGGCTCACGGGCTCTGTTTTAAAGGCAGTGGTGGGTACCAGTCAGTGTCAGTTTGTGTGATGGAAAGACTGTCCTTTAAGAACAGCAGTACTTTGCTTTTTAGTGTTATGTTACTTGGCAACTGCAATGTGCCAAGCAGCAGGGTTATGAGAATAAGCAGTAGCTTCCACAGAGGCAGCCGTGAGCAATTGTGGTGAGGGGTGTGCAAAACAAACATGCAGTAGCTTTGGGAAGCTTCTTCACATACCTCAGCTGGCCAATAACAGCGAAGCCCAGCAAACGGCATGTTAACAGTTCCATGTCATACAAAAATGGTGGTGTGTGCTGGTGTCAATGCTGAGCAGCACAGAAAGGGAGGGAAGGCAACATAAAGAAGGTCTTTGGGAATACCAAGCTGCCTCTCAGTTATTTTACTGTGTTTTTTTCTTCCTCCATCACTTGATCCCCTCACTCTCCCATATGCAAGACCATGCTGAGGAGCGCAATGAAAATGCCACCCAGCAGGTTCAAGAGAAAAGTCAGCATATCAAAGGGAGAGGAGATTCTCTTCCTTCCCCAGTTCACAATGTTACAGTTATCCAAGTAAAAACTGCAGTGAAATCCGAGGCGTGGAGACTGTGTGCACACATCAAACCCCATCATTCCTCCAATCATTCCCTTGACCATTCATCACAAGCTCTACAGGCAGGGAGCCAGACACGGTGGCACCACTACTTCTGCTTATATAGGCTTTAAATCAGTAAAGACATATTTCTCCTTTTGACTGGTCTCAGCCTGCACTTTCGCTGGGATTTCCAGGAATATCTTTTATTGTTTAAAGCAGAGGTGTTGTACTGGACCCAATTAAGACTTTCTTTTCCTTAATAAGACATATGTACAGCTCAGATGAGGACTTCATGGTTTCTCTGGGTATTTTATCCTGCTAGTTCTGTACCAAGATGAGCTCAAAATTTAGGTTTATCTGTTGTTTCTTCTTCCGTCCTGCTTAACAAGCCTTGCTTTGACCAGTGTTAATTCTTTTAGGCCCCAGTCTCATGCATGTGATCTTACTTTCTTTTCATGGTGGGGGAGTGAGTAGGGGACTGAGGGTAAAACCAACTTTCCAGTACATGCCAGGTCTGGAAAAGTACTTTGGGAACGTAAGTGACTTGCCTTTGTGATGTTACCTTGGTGCATGGGTTAATTTGCAGTTCAGCAACCTCTGACCTGCAGCTGCATGATCTCCCTAGACTCTATTTCCCATGTGATACGACCTTGGAAATAAGTTCATCAGAAGCCAAATTTCTGTTTGCTTTTAAATGCTGAGGAACATAGATAATTTTCATGGAATCCTGAAGGTCAGAAGGTTGTTCCTAGAAGCTCGTTTTTAAGTTCATCTTCTCTTTCTTTGTACTTACAGTTTATGTTAAATTCGATAGACAGTTCTAACAGAACTCAGTCAATCACAGCCTAATCTAAATGTTTCCAATAGGAACAATGCTCACAGCCATAGCACTTGATACTGGTGGTAGTATGCATTTGAAAACTATATCTGTACCTGATTGCACTGAAAACTATGGCTTTTCTCTGAGCTTTCAAATTAGGGCACAGCAACGACAAATTAAAACAGGCTTGGCACCAAGAACAATGCATTTGCTTAAGGCCTTAATAAAGGTGCTGATTTCAGCCCTGTCCAGCCATATTAATGAAGCAGTTCCTAAAATGTATTTTCATGATGTATTAGGAGGATACCAGTAGTGCAAAAACATATTTCAAACAGAAGTCTTCAGAATGTGTTGAGTGAATACAACACCTTTTGTTTGTCTTGCTAAATAGACAACTTTGCAACACAGAGCCGCTAAAATGCTGTTCCAAATCTATGAAATTTTTCTTTCAACAAACATTCTTTCTGCTATTTAATGGGTCTCCCACCATGGTGCCTAAACACACAGAGCAAAATCAACATTGATCCAAACAACTTCTGCCACCACCAGAAGCTTGTTTTATTGCTTTCTGTATAAGTAGCAGAGAGTATTGCCAAATAACTAAAATCTTAATAAGGCAGATGTCTAGTGTTAGGCATTGGCTCAGTATTTTTAAGTAGTTTCAATGTAGAATAAACTCAGTCAGCAGCAAGAAGAAATCATGGCAGTGTTTTCCTAAATAAAATTATATTTATTGATATACTAAGTATGAACAAATATTGACTTCTTTTTAGAGCTTCTCTCTCAGTCCAAAGAACTTGAAATGAAAAAAACAACAAAGTAGCACATAACTCTTATGTTGGAAGTAAAGAACTTTATGAGGTTTCACTGACTTAACGGCTTGCTAGTAAACAGTGAAATATTTACATATTACTCTCCATAGGCCTGATTTCTCAGCCCATCTGTGCAGAATTTCATAGGCATGAAGGAACAGCTTACATGAGCAAAAGCTTTCTCTGAGCATGCATTTGTGTAAATATCTGCTGTTTGCAGATTTTCAACTCAGAACATCGTGATTACAAACTCTCCTGCAATCTTGAACTGGCTCTCACAGACTAAACTCCATGCTGACCACTTCAAATCTTGGCCATTATTGCTAATGCCAAGAGTTTATTATGGATGAACTTACAGTTACCTAGGAATACATTTCTATAAAAATTATCTGCAACATCCAGAAAAAATAGTTTTACCAACTTTCAGAAAGTGATGCTTAAACAAGCAAACAAAAAAGCTGTAATCTTGCCACAGAATCTACTCAGCACACATCCATCTGCACAGGCTCTTGCTTTACATTCTATTTTCAGCTGCATTTTTCATGTAGAAAAACCACTTTAGAGACTAATTATTGTCCTAGTGCTAGATTATCAGGTCTTTTATATAAAAAAAGCTTAATGGTCTTCAGTCAACCTGGACTAAAGACCAGGAGCCAGACATGTGTGGAGTTGTGAACAGTAATGCATGTTGCAGGGACTAGAAATAAGATTCAATTTTATTATCACGTTAACAACATACATAGCAAGAGGCATCCTCTGCCATGACAAACAAAAGTCTTTGGGGCAATCACCGACAGCCAGTAGGCCTGTGCTAGGACAGCATGGTGCAACTAATGTATCTGGTGCTCACTGCATGTATGCAATAGAATACCAAGTATGGGCAACCATGGGTCAAGGCACTGCTACCTGAATCACCTACAGGAATTCAGCAACAGTGTTTAATGCAGTTTATCATTCTAATCATGCACGGTTGGAGGGGGTGCTTTGGTTTTGGGCTTTGTTTCTTCCTAAGGCACAAAGAGAAACAGTAGGAAAAGGCCAATTTGGGACTGGATTTACCTCCCCTTACCTCGAGTTTTCAGTGGTGGTAGTGTAGGGTGAAGGTGTTTGTTACAGAAATCTTGGCCTGTGCAACATTCAATAGATCTTCTTTGGTGTGGAATAGGAGTGTCCTGCAACAAACAATTTGATAGAAGGCAAAGTAATTATCTATGTTGTACATACATACCATCATTCTGGCACTTGACAAAAAGATACTCCTGTTAGCTGTACTGCAGAGTCTGTTACAGATTTCTAGGATGTGCAGAGGAAGGATATTTGTCACGAAGCCTATCCAGTGACATTTCATTCAGGTAAATAAGAGATCCATTCACCCTTAATGAATTTCTGTTAGTGCCTCAGTGCTGCAAAAGGGACTGATTGTTTCTAATGACGCAGTCATTAGAACTGTGAAAGTCACATGAATCCACCAGTTAGATTTGTACTTAAAACGTAAGTTAACATGAGTATTTGAAACAGTTCTAGCCAGAATAATATCGAAATTTCTGTGGACTCATTTAGCTGTTGCTTCTATTCTCATGGGAAGCTGGGTAAAACACCTTTTGTGGACCTTGATGGTTAGACTGTTCCTATACTCACGTAGAATTATTTAACTAATCTAGTTAATGCTAGAAAACATAAACACTTCAGGCCAACCTTGCTCCACTGCCCATAGTCATTCCACTGCTGCAATATTCATCATCATGTGGTCACTGTACCTGAAGGGAATTTCTGGCACCAGAAATCCAAAAACTAAAGCGCAACTTCATGTAAGACATGAAGGTTGCTGTAGTTCATCAAATAACATCCTAATTAACTTCAGCTACCATGGGCACTTCAGGAATTAGGCTGTATTTCTCTAAATTCAACCTTCCTCTGAGCTGCAGTGTTATTAGTAACAGCAGTGCCAAACCCCAAAACTTAAGTTATTGTTACAAGCAGCTATAATATCACCATTCAAGGATTTAAATGCACTCTTTTCAGCAATCAGTGTAGAACAACTATTATATAATCATAGAGTGGTTTGGATTGGAAAGGACCTTAAAGCTCATCTAATTTCACCCCCATCTGCCATGGGCAGGGACACCTTCCACTAGACCAGGTTGCTCAAACCTCCACCCAACCTGGTATTGAACACTGACAGGGATGGGGCATCCATAAATTCTCTGGGCAACCTGTTCCAATGCTTCATCACCCTCACAGTAAAGAACAACCTCCCTACATGTAATCTAAATCTCCCCTCTTTCACTTTGTAGCCATTATCCCTTGTCCTATTACTACATATCTGCCAAATAAACAGAATTGAAAAATATGGACATAGTAGTATCTGTTGACTGCACTTCAATTGAAAATTGTCAAAAAGCCAAGCAACACTGGCAGCAAACGCTTTCTTACCCGACACTGGAAGTCAGAGCCCTCTAATCCAAGACATCCCTTTGTGACTAAATGTCCACCGGACTCATCTTCTTCTATTATGGTAAAGCAGTAGCCATCAGTACTGAGGATTGGAAAGAATGAATCAGGAAAAGGCTTTGAAGTGAAATATATGCTGCTGAATATAGTCTTAAACTTTGTTCCTTGCAAGGCAAATCTGCCATTAACAAATTGATGTACTAAGGCAGGCTGGATGACTCAGGAACCCAAGGCAACCTACCTCTCTCAGTGCAGTCCAACAGCCTACAGCCCTGTGGACCAGCTCTTGCACACAAAAAGGAAGCTCTGCCTTGGGGTTCACACTTACCTTTCCAACATTTAATACCTATCAACACCACTAATAAACATCTCAATTCTCTGCCTATCATCATTAGTGTGTTAAGACTTGGGAGACCTATATAAAGGTGAGCATCAATGCTAGAGCAGATCTACCCTGTGTGTGGGGAACAAGGTATGAATATTTGCGCCATGGTGAAGACCCGAACAAGCAAATATTTTTGAGGTACTAAAACCAACATATTATTAAGAGTGATTTGTGATTCTTGTTTTAACCATATTACAAACTGCAACACTCTGGTGTATGAATCCTTGAGTTATTATCAACACTCTTCATAACTGTTTATTTGGGTTATAAGGCTGAAGTGATCCATAACGCTTCCGTTTACAAGAACACGCACCAGGGAGGACAAGTATACTAACAGATGGCTAGATGGTGCTAGTGATAAATGTCCTTCCTCAATGAAGGTCAAAAGCCTGAATGCTATGGAAAGCGGGGGAGAAAGGCATGAAAAAGGTGGCTTCATTTTACTGAGACTGCGGTACATTGATTTTTCTGCACTCTGAGGGAGATACACACCATATGCAAGAAACACAAATTGACTGATCTGCAGGAAGAGGAACCAAAAATAAAGGAAAAAATATTTAATATAAGACATTTAAGTAATATAAAAATAAAATATTCTGTTATTTCCTCAGGAAGATAACACTGGTTATTATGTGCAATGAGTATTTTTCAGAAGAGAAGAAACAAACTCAGTTAAAACAAGGAAATAAAAAGAAAAAAGGATTAGAAAACTGACAGCAAAATTTCAGATTATTTGTTCCTTACTTGAATGAAAAGAGAATCTAAGAGAGCTATAACAGCAAAGGCAATAAAGATTAGGAAACCAGAGGCACAGTTACACATGTAAGAGATAAATACATTTTGTAAGTATTAACTACATGACAGGCTGATGCTGGATAGGATCATGTCAAATATTTGCTGTGGCATATTTTTATTATTAGTGGTGCAGGGTCTAGCCATAGTAAGCTTATTACTTCAAATAATAATCTATCATGGGTTATTGACTTCTAGATTTGAAAAGTAACCAGTTGCACATTGCAAATGACTTTCTCGGAGAAGCAAGAGATGACTTCTACCTTTCTTTGACATTGTGCATATGAGCAATGCAAAGGAGACAGCAACCCTTCTGGACAACAACCACCTTGATTTCATTGCTTAAGCTTAAAAGATAGGAACAATAGGATTGCCAAGAAAAGAGACTGTAAGAAATCCATTAGAACAGAGTATTATATTAGATTACATTTTATTTGTTTGCATGGTGCCTTTGATTCAAAGTAATGAGAAAGTTTAACCCAGGGGATGGAGTAACAGAACAATAAATTGCAATCAGGTGAAACACAAAAAAGAACTCCACAGCTAACTGTCCCCAGCAAAACCAAAACAGTTCAGCAGAGGAAAGCAAGGGAAGGAAAAGTCAAATTATTTGCAAAAGGGAAAAAAAAAAATGGCAGGAAAGTATGCAGCTTTATTTCTTTTATTTTTTTCCTGACTTCCACAGAATATTGATTCTTAGTTCACTTCTGAAAGTTAAATTCAGACTCCTCAAGCATTTCAGTCCCTCTGAAAATTTTACTTCAAATTTAAAAAGACAAAATTAGATTGGATAGAGCAAAATGGAAAGTTGCAAAGCTTCAACAATAAGGATAAATCATGCTCCTTACAGACAATAGTAATGAAGGAAAACTGTGAGACAAAAACAGCAATGCAGAGCAGAATAAACATTGGTACCACTTGTTGGTACCTCTAAGAAAAAAATTAACCAGAAAGCTTTCATGCAATGTAAGAACTCATTATCATATTGAAAATTTCTCAGGTGTTTCAGCAAGAAGTAGAAGTGACTCTTCTTAAGAGAAAGAAGTATCTGCTTCCTCCCTTACACTCCTGACCTGTTCTCCTGGTTCACAGGATGTCAGATGGACCACACACTGCAAGTAAAGAGCAGGGCATATCCCCGCTGTTTTATCGATTACCTCATACCTGTCTATGATAGAAACTAAACTGTTCTTACTATTATAACAACTCAAAACCAAGTCAGATCAGTCTGTATCATCTCCAATTCTATGTTTATTTTGTTGACTGCATAAATAGAAACACATGTACATGGCTGACACTTGCAAAGCAAGAAGAAAAACCTACTCTCTACTTCCTAGCAAAGATTAGTAGCATAGAATTATTTCTTAAACTCTGTAACTTGAATACTGTGTAATTTATTTCTACAAATGGTGAACACAAAATGAACATAACCTGCTGTTACTGAAAACATCCAGGTACACATCCACTGGCCTCCTCCACTACGCTAAAGCAACATCTTATTAAAGTTTGGTGGAGGAGAGCGATTAAATACATTTTGGATGGGATAACTAATAAGCACACATTTGGTATGCTACATATTTGCCAAGTCAAATGCGAGGAAAATAGAGGGAGTTAACAGAGGAAACACTGACAGACACTGACGTAGAAGGTGCTGCTATGATTACAGATTACTCGAAAGAAAAAGGGGATCTTAATGGAGACCTTTACTAAATGTCAGAAGAGAGGAACAGAGGCCAACAACTTTGCAGCTGCTCAAACAGATGTCCTCACTGGCCAACCGCCATTTCTCACAGAAGATGCAATACTTTAGCTACCAAAACTTGACTGCTGATGATTTCCTGTCCTGCTCTCTGTGTGTATGATGCAGCCGGGGATGGCAATATATAACTTGGAAAAGCAACATCTTCCCTTTGTTCAGTGCCTATCACAAACAGATCAAATACCCTAATGAAAGATTCCTTATCTTTCATCTTATTTGCAATTGAGTCCATATGAGTATCACAATTTTTGTTCGGTCCTCTTTATACCCCTGGCTTCGACACCAGAAAGAGCTAAAGCTCTTTTGATTTCCATCCAAAGCAACGTGACAAGTTTCTACACTCTTTAAAAATTATAAAAAAAGTTATATGCAGAAAGTAGGAAGTTCACATTCTTCTGTATAGACTGGCTGAAATAATCTAATTCAAAAATTGGCTGACTCCCGATTTGCATCTAATTAATGTATTTTGTTGCATCCTTCACTTTAGGAAAATGATGAAGGCCAAATTTAGGAAAGCGCTGACTTTGGACACCATCCATAAACAAACAGTCACTGTAAATGTGCTCAACACATTTTCAGAAAAAATACTAGAGTTAGCAGCTGCACATCAGGGAAGTAACATGAAACCAAGTGAGAAGAGCATTACACAGTTGTTGAGCCAGATGCACCTTCAGATGTTTGCACAGCTACTCTGAAGGGAAGGAGAGACATACAGGTGTAACAAAGCAAAGAAGCTGGCTCACACTGGGCCACAGTTTCTTGACACATGAGTACCCAGGATGGTGATGTTGGTCCTAACACTTATGCTGTTGTGTGCAGGGTACCTTTTGGCTCTCTGAGTGCTCAGTGATGACCCTCCATGCAGAAAGGAGTGTACCCAATGCATACTAGCAGAGCATCTTTTCATAGATATATAGGTCTATCAATCAGTATTTTCTCTATTCTACCTGCCTTTACCATTCTCCTAGGACTGAGACATGACTCAGACCACCAAATATGTCTTGCATTGTTCTACTAAATCACAAAGCAAATCAAACAGTTCTCCCTGACACATGGAGTCACAATGCAGAAAACAAGTCAGTATGCCAATCTGTGAAGGACAGCTCTAGAAACGGCAGGCTTCATGCTGAGTGTGAGATTTGACAGGGTACCTCTGCATGTTCACCCGGGCACCCCAGCACTTTTCATTTCTGTGCAAAATCCATCCCAGTACATGTGAGAACTATCAAGAAGCAAACAGTCAAAATAAAGCTACTCATCTTCCTCTTCCTTTTTAACTTTTTTTTATCCCTTTCTTTTGTCTCCAAAATTTTAACGCAGACCAAATGTTTTCTTTTACTTGACCTTAAGATTACACTGCAGTTGAATTTGTATGATGTAGCTTCTTTAATGCTAGGACAGACTTTATGTGGAGATTTGCTGATATACTTTGGTTTTTCTATAGAAGCAAATTTAATATGCAAGGGAAGCAGTAGGTATTCCAGCACTTTCTGCACAGTAACACCAAAGTACTCCCACACTGAGAGTAATTAATGCAACAGGTCTCAATAGAGGGATTGCATTACTATTTAGCTTAAGGTTTATACTAAATACCTAATGGGCAAGACCTGAACAAAACTAAGAACAAGGAATTTCTGGGATACAGTTGAAAAGCGTGGGAGGGGAACTTTGTGTTTCTGTTTAAACACTTGGGGCAAAGTCATCTGCATAGCCACACATGAAACATACAGAGGGGACAACGAAAGACCAGAGCTTGCAAGAATCTGTCTCTGTTAACCTTTGGGTTTTTTTTTTGGTTTAATCATCAAAGGATACTCAACTGCCTCTGGTACAGTATAAAGGATTCCATCAAAAAAATAATAAAACAAATTGAAAGACTAACTTGTGAGGCTTCACCACAACTCTTTTATCAGAAAATGTTCAACTTTACCATAAAAATTAAACGTGCTTAAAAGAAAAGTTGTCTGAACTCAGTGCTTTGGCCCACTGTGGAAATCTTCCTTCTACATACCAAATCGCAAAGAAAATTCAATCGTATCCTGTGCAGAATGGGAGAATGGAAATAACATAGCTCAAGAAAAATATTACCTCTGGTAAGACTGGAAAAGCAACTTAATATTTCTATCGCTTTAGATAACCAAAGCTACCTCAAGACACAGTTGGCCAGAAACACAATCAAGGCCAGCAGGCAATACCTAAGCAATTAAACTCTATCAGCTTAATCTTAAAAACCATCAGCATTTATCTGCAAGTGGAAATTAGAGTAAAACAAGGCACCTAATCAGTCTCTGCCTTTACTGTAATCCCATTGCAGTCAAAACCAATTAAATCTAACACTATTCTTTAAAATATGCAATTAATTATGATCAGAAACAAGCTGTCTGCTCATTCAGTTTGTACACACAAGGCTGGAAATGGAACGATAAAACAAGGTCCCGGTTATGTTCAAAGCAGCTTTAAGCTTCTTCACTGAAAGCCTTTTCTGAATCGCACAGATGTTGCGAAAGAACAGTTCAACACGCTGCAGGTTAACCCACCCTTTGCAAGGAGATGTTTGCAAACCTTCTGCAAAGATCTTTGTTGTCAGGGCCCCTGGTGAGCACACTAGAGCTTCATTAAAGGCATACTAATGAGCTTCAATTGCCCAGAGTGGCACCTGGGACACCCTTACCCACCCACCCACATGCCTTAGCCACAGCTTAAGCTCAGGTCTGAAGCTTAAACATCTCTCTGAGTGATAGAACAAGAGTGCCTGTCTTCAGTCTTGTTTTCTGCCTAGATCCAAATCACTACTAGCCATGTGAAAGGACTTCAGGAGAGCTGTCTTTGCCTGTTGTGTTCAGGTACCCTTGGGGAAATGGGGTCCTGGTAGGTGAAGATATGGCTGGACCTAGCATAACCTTCAGTTTTTGGCTAGGCTGTCTCATGCTTTCAGAGGCTAACCCTTGCTTGATGAGATGACCCTGTAATGGGATTTCCAAAACTTGTGCTTGTGGATTACCCCATTTTTTTTAAAGCACGTTACCTAGAACTACAGTTCTGTTAATATAAAACAATCTGTGTCTTAAGCTAAAGTGTTATCCTTAGCTCTCCAAAGTATTACTGGACTTAAGCTGTGGAAGTATAAAGAAAGGGAAATTCTGTACAGGGACACAGCAGGCTGTTGAAAGCATTTGATACAGATGTGGTTAAAGAATATTGACTTGTAAATTTCTAAAAATACAATCACGGAGAAGGACTGGAAATGGCCACCAGATGTCCTCATTTTTATAGAAACACTCAGACTACTGGTACTACAAGCAGGATCTATACTTGAATAGGTAAGTATCTGTGGTAGAAGGCCAGAATATTTAGGTGGGATGGCAGATTACTTCTTATGAGAAATTTTTAATGATTGCAATAGGACTAGCTATTTTAGTCTGAGAGTTTTAATTTAAACACAGCTGGAATTGTTTTACCATTGAACTTTCAGAGTCCTCGCTCCTGGGCACGCAAAAGACTGCTTTGCTTGGGTGAGAGGAAGGAGACAGTGCCTGATGCTCTTCACAACCCAAACCCTGGCTATATATGTGATATCATCACAGTGATTTCCCAGGTGTCAGAGCTTTACCAGGCCTTTGGGTACCCCAGCATGTGCTGGCATCTCCTGCAGGCCTGGCAGGAGTCTGCAAGTCCAAGCACCACCCAAAGCTTAACAGACTGATAGACCTAATAAGAGGTTTGATAGCCATTTAAATACAAAATGTAAAAGGCTTTTAGTGGCTACATCTGAGGGAAGCAATAATTAAAGCAGTAACTTTTAATCTAAAGCAGTTCCTTTTTTATTCAGACAAATACAGTGTGATCAATACTGCTTAAACTTCAATAAGGGGAGATTTGTTTTACAGCAAGGTTCAATGAGAAATCCTTAGTGCTTTCAAACTGTGGCAGCACTTGTTTGGACTAGATGAAGTATGAAGTTACTGCCTGACTGGTAGGAAGATCTCAAAATGGAAGGAAAATGAATAATCTCTACTAACATGGTCAGCCTTGGCCAAATCTTTTGAAACCTGCTGTCAACTCAGCCAGCTAACTGGAGACCTAAATAACTACTCTTTCCTAACAGTAGGCTTAGGAATCTCATCTCTGTTATGGCCCATTTCACATTTTGTCCAGAATTCCAGCTATGTGGTAAGGAATTCAAGAAGGAAATTATTATAGAATAACAGTTCAGTAGATACAGGGAAAAGGAAAAAGGAGTGTTGTATCCTTTGTATCTCTCATCAAGGTAGGGAGAGCTATAACAGTCATCATCCTGAAAATTATTATTGCTGACAAGCCATGAAGGAAGGGTATTTAATTCAAGTTAACTTATTTTTTATTGCTTTATGTTACTACAAACTCTTCAGCAACTTTTCACTTGTGTTGCTCACTTGGCAAGTGGCAAGGTGGATACTACTCAGGTAATAGCTCAGGATAGAAAAGAGGAGTAGCTCTAATACAAGTCTTTAACTATTTCCATTTCCCTGGATAGATAAGTGATTAATATCTGACAGGTAAATTCCAGCGTCAATTATCATTTTGATGTCTAAATTGGAAAAAAAAAAGCCAGAAATGTGCAAAGATTATTGAGAAAAAAGGGGTTATAATTTTGTAGTTCATTACCACTTAACTACCTATCTTTGTGTATTAACACCTAAAAAAGCTTTGGTATTTGACACTGTAAGGGGATTTGTGGAGAAAGTTTATTTAAGTATTGCAGAGAGGTGAAAATCCATAAATCCATTTTAATGGGACATTTACTCATACCTCCTGGTAACATGAAATTGTTTCATGTCAATAATGCCTACAAACCAAATGCAACAGCATGGCTACCCAGCTGGAGTATAAACCTTGTTCAATGGTTTCCTTAACATGGGTCCCTTTGTGCTTCCTAGTTCATGGATTTGAGTGTCATCTGCAACTTCCCTGTTACTGTGTGCGTGAGACAACACATGTGAAAGCAGTGACTCTTGCTGGGAAGGAAAACAGCTGATTCACACTGCAGGGGATCTGCAAATTGATATCAGAGTGAGTTTTTACAGCTTTTTAAATTGACTGTCAGGTGAGAACAGTTAGACTTAGCTCCTTGCTAGAGGATGGGTATTTTAGGAAGAGGATAAAAATGGGAAATGGTATTTACAGCTGTCATCAAAGCTTTGATACACTTCAGTGTGAAACTGGAGGCTGAAGAGAATTAAGTCTAGCTACAAAACACTCAAATCCAGCACAACGCTATCTTCAGCAACCTTAGGCTTTACACATTTATCTTTTTAATGTGCTGCCTTGAAAAGCTGACACAATGGCACAGTCTCATCTCAAACAGTACTGCATACCCAACTGGCATGTCTGGTTGGGCTCACATCTGTGCCCTGCTTTGTTTCTAACATTTCCACAGATCCAGCAGGCTACGGCTGATGGTGAATATCTCCAGTATCTTACCTGCTCTAAGTAAGCAGAAAAGTTTAATTTTCGCATGTGAAATATGAGAGGCTCAGACCTGCTTTGCTGCAGCTGAAGCAAACTGAACATGCACCTCCAGCTATGACAGCAATGTTTAACCACTACCCTCATTCAACAGCCATAGCATGTGCTCAGCAAGAGCTGCTTATGGGTGGGCAAATAGGTACCCTCAGTCACCTCTGCTGCTTCAGGCAGTGTCAGATCAACACAGACCACAGCTGTGCCTTCAAGAGGACTGTGCAGAGCTGGACATGCCCCTCCCTGAGGAGACAGAAGGATGCGAGGAAGCAGAATCCAACCCAAATGAGAGGTTTATAGTATTCTAAACACAAAATCAAACAGAAGACTATAGTTAGGGTAAGAAATGCTCAACGCTTCACCTCAAGAAAATTATCGCTATCCTTTTAGCATAGAAACAAGAAAAACAAGCCTTAAGGACTTACAAAAGATAGTTCAGCTATTGCAAAGACACACACTAAAAGCAGGGCTCTTATAAATGGTGTTCCATAGACAGTAATTATAAATTTATAAGCATTTACTGACATTTCAGTATACATTTCCATTAAGTTCCCTCTCACTAACTGCATGCACCTTTAAAAACTCCTACCTTCAGAATATTTCATATACAGTGAACTAACACAAGTTATTATCTAAAACTAAAGATGTAAACACCCTAACATAAAAATCCAAGTATGTAGCTGATCTCTAGGTAAAAATTACTTACAATTTTTTAGACACAATATATAAACAATCCAATTACTGTTTAAATGAAAATTCCAACACCCAACCTAGGACTGCTGAGCTACCACAAATAGGTTTTCCTCATTTTTCCCCACCAAATAGATATCCCACAAACCTGCAGGTGCTGTTGACTGAGTCCTCAGGACAGTGGTGGTGGCACTGACAGGACAACTTCTTTGGCAGAGGGGCAGGTGCCGTGCTCTCACCATCTTCTTTTCTGGTCTCCATGCTCAACTTGGCAGAACTTCGCAAGGGCATGTTGTCTAGAAAACTTGCTATAAATATAAGAGGTGAAAAAACGAAAAAGGCATAGTTATAGGCTGGATTGCAAGACTTGAATGAAGGCATTAAAGTATTTCTACCCATCAAAATCTGAGAAAGTTATTTGAGCTGGATGTTGACTATAGTGTTTTTCTCTAGAAGCCTCTGGAATGGTCACTGGATTTGAGGCTTATTGTGCCTCAGTGGCATTAGAGCAAATTGATGTTCAAGTTCTGCTACTGCCAAAGAGAAATGCTGTGCTTTTCAGACTGCGAAATACAGCTTTTGCCTTTTGTATTATGCAGGTCAAATCCTTCGTTACACCTTTACACTTTCTCTGTCTCTTTACTTGGCACGTATCTACAGCCACTGAACCCAATAAAAATCAGTGAGATTTACAGTACTCCAGGAAGAGCAGAACATGGATACACAATTCAACAAAGATTTAACAGAAAGTTATGCTCTTACAAGTTCAACAGCACTTTCTCTCACTGGATTGCATAAGCACTACTTGGAAAATGAGGAAAACCAGTTAATTATTCAAAGATTTATTTTTATTTTAATAGTAAAAGGCAAGAATGTGGTTTAGAGTGAACAATGCTGAAATATATGGCAGTGATTACTTCTAAAAATATCAGAGCACTGAATCTCCATGGAGCTGGTGGATTACAGCTAGACATGTTGGTGATGAGCTGAGAGTTAAGTCCCCTCCCCTCAGCTCCACTCATAAATATCAGCTTTCAGTGCTTGTGAATATTTTAAGCCTCAAAGACAAAAATGCGATCAGCATGAAAAGCTTCAACTGGCAGTTTCTCACTTTTCTTTTGCTTCTTTGTAAGAAATCTTACTAAAGGGTCATTTACAAACAGCTGCCTCCAATAGAGTAGCTGAAGAGGAGGCTTGAAATTCTTGATTTACTGTTAGGTCTTCAGAAATAATTGGCATTATTATTTTGATTCACTCCTGAACTGCTTCTTTGACCTTAATTAAAATCTTCCCCAAAGCTCCATCATCAGGACTAATATATCATGGAACTGGCAGAAAACTTGGGACACAAATAGGCTGGCATCCAAATTTACACTTTCCAAGAGTTTGAAGAGGTCATGTAGCATTGGATTTTGCTTTCAGCTAATGCCCAGAGCCAAAACTAGTGTAAAATCACTGCAGTTTAGTGTTGAAAACAATCAAAATTAAAAGACATAGGAATAACATTTTCAATCAGATCCTTTCCCATCTTCTAAAAAGAAAACCTTCTCATTCCATTCTCTGGATCTCTTCATGACTTAAATTCCTGACTGCTAGCTAAAAGGATAGGCAGATCTTTCTACTTCTGAAATTCTTATTTCTCACCCAGCAGATGACCATGGAATATGCAAGAACACTTCTCCCACTCAGAGTTGAGTTTCAACAAGGTTGCTTGACATCAGAGCAGAAAGATTTTTCAGCAGTCCCTTCCCCAGAATGTAACATATAGGTAAAAACCCACAAAACTTGTCAGTTTGGCAACAAGTTACTTCTGATTTCAGGTGTGAAATGGACAGTATGGGATGGTGAACAGCCAACTCCTTTTGCATTTGCTGCTGTTGTGCAACAAGCTCATGTTGGTTACCCAGCCCAGGCTCTATCGAGGGATTAGAAGCTCCCTGCATTCTGAAAGGTCTCTTAAGGAGATAAGTCCAAGTGCCATGAAAGCAAGGTATTTCAGGCTATTTAAATCTGGCTGTTTCTCTGCAGTAGTCTATTCTGTCAGTTTGCTTATGGCTAGCTTCCCACTCCTGATGAACTCTGCACAACTTGGCACAATTGAAGAAAAACAGTAGTATTAGAAATAAGGTCATTGTAGTCTGCTGAGAAACTTCCTGACTGCATGAGGGAATTAATCAAAGTTGAGTGCTTGAAAGTCACCACCAGACTGGTATACCTTCATCAAATTTAGCTGATTTTTCTCAGCTTCTCTCTTGTTTCCACTAAAATATACCAGCATGTACAAAGCACCTCCCATCACAAGGGCAGGCAGCCAGCCAGCCAGCCACCACAGCTTTCATGTTTCTTTGGAGTACTGCTCCTGAGAGATATTTTTCTCTGTAGGACTGGAACCACTCATAATTGTGATGTGATAGCCTCTGTTATAAATCTCTAGAATGGGGTATGTGTGCTTAGAAGCAGAATACTACTGTTGTTTTTCTATAAATGGGTTACTGAGTGTCTCTCTCCATGCCTTGTTTCACCTGGGCTCCTTTACAGAAAGGCACACCTACAGAGATCTTGATGCCAGAAGGAAAACAGGGAAAATAAAGAGCTGTAAAAGGTCAGCATTATCCTGGATGACCATGAGAATGACTAATGTCTCGTGTAAGTTCTTATTAACATGCCAACAAATAATCTTTCTTAGATAAATTCTTCCATTTTGCTTCACATCATCCTGGACTTCATGGTAATTCCTGAGCACTAAGCTTTTGCTTTGAAATACTCTCTCATGGGGCAAACCCTTCATTGTTTTCTGGTTTGTTTGGCTAACATTTTTTAAATGATGGAGAAGTTATCACAGATCCCCACTCCACAATCACAGTGAAGTAACTATCAGGATTAATTGCATCTTGGCTTTAAATGATGCTGTTTAAAGGTGGTTTGACAGATCTTTGGAGAGTGGTACCTCACACCCAAAAGTAAAATCACCTGTTTAGGCTTTGCATTGAATCATGATGTAGGTGCAAAAAAAAAAAATTATCTAAAGATGCCATCTCTTCGTGTACATTCAATCCTCAAGCTCTCTGCCACGGCTGCCCATAAGTACTCTGGCAACTGCCAACTGTAACCTTAGTTATGTGGCTTGAACAGGTTTTCTCCACTAGCTTCTGGATAAAGCCCAATAACTTATTTCACACTGGCCCACAGCCATCAGATGGTAATGACTTTTGATCTGATTCAGCAAGTCTGGTAATGTAGGAGGTGAAAAGCTCTGTATTTTGTAGTCCAAATTTTGAACCATCCCATTTCCAGAGGATGAGTAATTGGCAATAGTTATCTTAACATATTTATTTCTGTGCCACTGCTGTGTGATTTATGTGTTGCCTATGCAGTGAAAAAGTTGATCTCCCATGACCTTCCATGGGTTTGTAGGAATAAAAGTCAGCATCTGTTTCGTGAAGAAGCAAATCTGTCTGTTAAAAACCAAACAGAAAAACCCCAAACATACAAAACCTTCTCCACTTAATGGGATGTTTGCTTCAACTGTTGCTGCAGCTTTAGACCTGAAACTAATTACAATCATATAAAAGTGTTTGAACAGTAATTAAAAACAAAACAAAAATTTACAACCCACCCAAACCTTAAAAGACAGTCTACTTGCTAAAACTGACGGATGGAAATTTTAAACCAGAAGGTTCCTTCATCTATACCCTCCACTACCCTATACAGTTACTGTACTTCTCCTTAAATCATATTTTTATTAAAATAAGAAACTATATCATGCAACAGCTTGCTGGAGTTTCCTATGCTATATTATGAACTACAGCCTGATGACTTCCCATCAGGCCAGGGTTAGACCATCAACATGATTGTTTTAAGAGAAAGGGAAATAACTAACTGCTAACTCACTGTGTCATCAGATAAAGAATTTCCATGGGACATTTTTTTGGCAGATAGTCAGCAATGAAAACACAGAACAGTTAAATAAGTTGAAATAAATTACATCTCTTAACTCAGCCTGATCTACTGTGTAAAATAGTCAAGAGGTAACAGTAAAACGCTTTTTATTGGTGACAATCATATAACAGGGAAGGAAAATACATCATGACAGTTTTCTTTTGCTGAATATTCAAAGCTACCATAAAATTCAAGGAAAGGTCAGATGCTGAGACCTGAACATTTCTGATCTAAAACCACAGTAAACAAAATCTTGCATAAAAACACCAAAAAAAAAAGAGAGAAGAATGTGCTTTCCTTTTCAGTGTGTGCCTATATTGCTTCACTGAGCCCCAACTGAGGTTGATACTAAATGGTGTTTGAAAAGAGATGTACCCTGATGCACATCCACTGTAATAAACTGGCATACTAAAAAAGAAAAGTAGCATTGTTAGGCTTATCATGTATGATCTGCTTCATTTCCCACTTTTGCTAGATTTCCTGTATATCATAGTAAGTAGAAGCTACAAATTTCTCCTTCTCATCTGTATACTTAAAAATTTGGAGTGGTTTTGCTTCTATTCATGATCCAAAGGAATGAGGTTTACAGTCTGATGCCGTCTTAAACAATCTATCAAAGTGGTCTTCTTAAAAACTGTTTCTGTCTATATTCATGGAATTGCCACCGAGTGCCAATATAGATAGACATATATGGCATTACTTTAAATAATGTATTAAATTTCTAGAAATTTCTTTTGTATTTGGTTTGAAAAAGTATAAGCACCTTTCTCTAAGAAGTCTGTTTAAACCATCTTAAAAACATGATGTTATTAGCTAAATTAGTCAAGTTGAGCATGGAATGTAACAAGCTGTGACAAAGCCACTGAGACAAGACCCTTCAAATTAATATTCATACCATACTACTCACAGCTTAAAACCGCAACAGCTTCTTTGGTGTCATGGCCCACGGAAAATGCACATGTAACTTGCTCTCCACTATTACATCACAGCTTGATTGTTACTTTCTCCTGGTTTCCTCTCATTTCTGCTATCCACAGTTAATCGTTCACTCATTGTTAATTTGGGAGAAAATGAGAAATGATTGGTGCATTTTTCACAGCATGAGCTAGTATACCAACAGAACAGAAAAAAAGGCACAAGACTTCTTTAACATTGACTTCTTTAACATTTCCAGAGGAAAGTACATGTAAAGCGTTTTAGCCTGACAGCCTGGACTCAGCCTGTCAGCCTCAGACTTTACTAAGTCTATTTCTACCCACTGTGATTCCCTGTTAATATAGAATTTCCCCAACTCTGTTGAACCTCTCACTTAATTCTATCTTCCACAACCCTTTGGTTCTGTCTGTAAATGTTCCATGACAAAGAAAAGCTTTTAAAATAAAAGTTTTTAATATTTGTAAAGATTAATAAAAAGGTATTTCACATAATTCTCACTAAGATATCAATGCATTTTCCTTATTTCTAATCTCTTCTCAAGAGCCTCATTTTATTCAGCAAAGGTAAAATGTGCTGGAGCTACCACTAGTCTTTTCTGAATTGTGTGTTCTTGTACAATTTAAAATGTATAAACATTTCACATATACTTGTGCAAAAGCACTATTGTTTGATGCATGTGTAAGGGTAACAGGTAATAAAACTGGAACAGTGAGATGCAAGTATTTCAGCAATACTAAGGTGAGATCCAAGGTCTGATCTGAGAATAACCGCCTCTTTTGACTTCATCCCCAGTAGGATTTCAGGTCATAACAGAGGAGACGAAATCCAGGTACAGCTAGATCCAACCTCTTCTGATCTCCACAAGATGTTAGTATTTAAAGTACCAAGAAATAACTAGAAAGGTATCTATTTCAAAGGCACACCAGCCTGGCTTTGTAAGACAACATGCAGAACTCTTAAGTTTTCCCTGGTGGCAGTACTTTATATCTCCCTTCATTTATCAATTCAGATCATACTGAGCACTCACATTTACTTTACAGGATAGCTTCTGATAGAAAATAAGCTACAGAACATGTACAGTGTACAAAGGCACACTAAAGGATAGTCTCATGACTTCATCAAACTTGCAATATTCCTTACCACAGAAAACTGCATCAGCTATTTCAGTGAAATTGCTGAAGCAGTTTCTTTGAATGAGGTGTATTTTTCCCTCTCACCACTTTTATGTACCTGAGCTTTTCATCTCTTCTTAACCATCATCTTGGGAAAATGTTTAACTAAGTGCAAACAAAATTTACAAAACTATGTCTGCCACAAAACCCCATCTCCCAGCTATTAGCATCACCTGATCAAAACAGGGAATGAAAGCTCAGGTACAAAGATGTGAAACAAGCAGTCTGGTTATTACGCTACAGCCAGCAGACTCTGTGACACATTCTTCATTTAGAAAATCTTTATGTGAAGAAAAGATAGAAACATTGCTGTTAACATCTAAAGCTAGTTATTTCTGCTTTTAAGTGGCAAATCCCCACATACACTTGCAATTCCAAGCAGCAAGCACTGAATTCCACCATCAGGAGATGATGCAAACATCACTACAAGCAATCTTGAAAACTCTTATGAAGACCCACAGTAGGGAACAAAAAAAAAGGAGAGAAGCACTGCAATGTGATACCATTACTACCAAGCTATGCTTTGCTATCTGATCTTTAGGAAAGCATCAAAGATTGCAACAGGCAAGCTGTAGATTTTTACTTATTATCATTTCAGATGATATTTAGATTGAGGCACTCAGACAATGGCATTTAAATGAAACAGTGATTAACTGCTTTGACCCCGTGGCTCTCAGATATGTTTAATAAATCAGTGTCACTCCTGTACCCCTTTCCAGAGAAGAGAAACGCAAGGGTGCCATGCCAGTAGACAAGACAAAAAATAGTGCCTGGAAGATAAAAATATCATCTAGCCATTCTCACCCCAACATCAAGGACTGCACCTGCATATAAAATATAATTAGCATGTGCACATGCCATGCTTGCAGAAGACGGTGCCAACATTATTCAGAGGTGCCAGTGCCCTTCTAACTGACTGGCTCGGCCTGTAGATGTGACGTATCCCCAACTCAGCCTAAAGAGCAACCTACTTCATAGATCACTAACTCTTTTCTCAGTTGTATTATGTTGGAGTCATTCCCTCACAATTCTTATGAGAATAAATTGCACAAAAAATGTAGACATTCACAAAACCAAAACTGTCATACAGCTATCTTATGGCACAAGCATGCTATGCTTTCAATGACTTTTTAAAAATTTTATGGCCATACATATATACCTTTATACCTGGTTTACTGATTAGCTTATCACAAATACATCCCAAGTGATGGGGATGGTGATGTTTCTGACCAACTCCCCTCTCTGCTTTTCATCGTGTCCATCTATCTCCCAGAAAGACGGATTATTTAGTGTCTGAAAAAAATCACTAGTATGTCTGGATAATTTTTCATGGGTGGATGCCATCGGCATCCCTAAATCCCACTTGTTTATGACACACTCAGCAACTAACTGTTCCTGAATGAAGAGCTCAAGGATCTGTAAGAATTTTAGTTCCTGGAAGTAAATGCTACCCTGCCAGGTCACCGGGCCAAGCAGTGTTTTAAGTAATTGAGCAAGTGATAGTATAAGTTCTTGCTTGTTCAGCTGCCAAGGCAGGGACTGAATTGAACTGACTACTGCTACTGTTGGCCTCACCACACACGCTTAGTAGGGATTTTAACCGCATGTGTGGAAATCATAAGCAATGAAGAAGATCTTTGTTAGCAAAGGAGGGCTGAGGCACAAATCTTATCTTCTGCAAACATGGCTGAATGCAATAGAAAGCGTCATTGACTGACTCACTATGATAGAAAACAAATAAATCCATTTAAAGGAGGGAGGAAAGCATCTCTATTGCAAACCAAAATTAATTGCATACATGGAACAACAATAATCAATTCTGACCGCAGACATAAGCGCTATGGTTTTCCTGAGTGTTCGAGTAGCCTAAAATAATTTCCGTGTCTGAACGCTTCAGAGCATCTGCTGAGCTCGTGTCTGGAGGGAAGGAGATGAGTGCCACCCACACCTAACAACAGTGCTGCCAAACCATCAACCAGTCCCTGCTGGCAGACTGCCTTGCTCACCCACCCAGTTGGGTCTCTGAAAGAGGAGGAACTGTCCGTCAGCCCCACTGGGTTTGCTTGCTTCTTTTTTTTCCAGTGTCATATGGATACATCATCATCACTACACTTCATAAAGCACCTCAAAGCCTGAGAAAGAAAAGTGAACTGAGACCATCCTTAAAAATTCTATCAATCACACAGGCTTTTCTGGGCCAGAAGTTTTCAAGAGCTGGTGACAGCCCTTCTCTTCTTAGACTTCCACTACAGAATATGAAACAAGGAACAATTCTGGTCAAATGAAAAACTGTTGGGTTTTGGCTTTTTTTTTTTTTTTTCTTCACAACCCAGCCATATATGAACTGTGCTGAAAAGGTTTAGGAGACAAAGTATATCTGGTTTTATTATTCAGCTATTTTTACAATTAATTAGTATTTAAAATGTATAGAACAGATGCAGCATTTTAACAAGCATTACTGACATATACATGCACTATATATTGCCAAAGTACCTTTAGAGTTTGAAAGGAAGACTAAAACCAGTCCTAGCCCTGTAATTCATTCTCAAAATGCAGACCTGGCAACAAAATTTGTCTTTTATTGCCAAAACATTTATATTTAAATTAACTTCAAACCCAAAGATTAATATATAAGAACATGCAGGAGAAACAGAGAAAAAAATCTCTTCTTTTTAGCTTGTTCCTTACCAAAAAAGAGGATAGAAAATCTTTTCTCTGTAAATCTACTACCTCCCTCTTTAAAACTAAACCAACTAAAGCGCATCTAAAGTTCTGCAGCAGACCTTGACACTGTACAAACTCTGACCCACAGTCCAAATGAATGAATATGGAATCTCCAGTAGGTTGTCATCTCCCCTCCTAGCAAGAGTTGAAACTTCAAACACAACATGCGCCCATCACAAGCAGCTGGCTCCCCACTGCCCCACAGGGCAGCCTCACATCCCACCAGCATGCCAATGACGCTGCTTTGCTGTCAGTCACGCATTTCCCTCCTTGACCTTTCTGCAAAATCCACCACACTTCATGGTTTGGGGAAGGCTTTAAAAAAATAAATAAAGAAGAAAAAAGAAAAAGTAAAAAAGAAAAAAGGGAAAAAAAGAGGCAGCGGGGGGGGGACGGGGGGATGGTAGCACAAGTGCTTTGTGAGCTGAAAAGCTATGCATTCTACTTACACTGGGTTTCCATAGGCTTCCTACATCGCTGCCAGATTCCCCAAAGATGACAGTCATGTGAGGAGGCAGAGGGTGACTCAGGGGGCTCCACTAAGCAAACACAGCACCGTACTCTGGGCTAATCCTGCACCTGTGACGTGTTATTCAGCAGTAGAGAAATGTAGTCCAGACTACCTCTGCCTAATACGGCTCAGCTGTTTTTCTCTGTACTCCCTTTGATTGGAAGTTGGCAAACAATATTATTTCAGCCAGGCGCAAAGCAAGATTCAGGCTACATAGGATATGACAGTAGAAAGGTGGAAGAAAAATGAAAATCCCGGAATTACAAATAAAATAAAGACTCTGAGTAATACAGAATTTGTAAGTATTTCCAGATGGTTGACAGCAGCTTCCAAGGTCAGTAAATGAAATGCACGCTGGAGCCTTTTGCTTCCCACCTCCCTTTAAAACGGGTCTACCTGCGCTACGGGGTACACCACAGTGGTCTGGCTTTCATTTATTCAATTCAATACATGCTTTCCATTGAGCACAATCACAAGAAGGTTTCAGTTTTAGGCTTCCTCTTGTTTACCTCATAGGTAAAACAAAAAATGCCAATATAGAACAGACTTTTAAAAGAAATGGCATAAACCCAGTAATTTGTGATTTGATTTTTTTCTTCAGAGAAAGGACTGCCAAAGAGTTTGTGAAGTTGCTACCGTGATCCATAGATTTTATCATAGCATGTCACAAAAATTAGAGGAAACTTGACAAAAACTATATATAAAGAGCAGCAAAATTTGGTCCCATAACGGAAAGATAGCAAGAATTTTACTTCAAGCTGAGGCATAACAGTTGATAGTAATCATTCTGATGTTTGTCTTACAAGTTGACTAACCACTGTTAAAAATTCCCTGTAATTGCAATCCACATAGAGATATAATAATATTATTTTAAAAACAAACAAAAAACCCAAACACAAACTATTATTTCACATCTTTGAAATACAGTGAATTTTTAACTTTAATGCAAGGAAAAGTAATCTGGTAATTGATATTTACTCCAGATATAACATGGTCATTTAATATATCACACCCCCTCACATAACATCTATCATTTCCCTGCTAGAGTATAACTGTAAGAGATGATCTATAGAGACTGTTACTAACCCGTTTTTTTACTTTCTAAGCTGTAAGCAACAGACACTGCGGTTAGAACATGTTCACAGCATTTTGTACTTAAATGTGTTTCACTACAAAATGATGCTTCAGTTACTGCTCCATCAATTACTTAATACAATTCCATGTTTGGAAACTGGTAATGAAAATAGGAGATATCTGCACATTCACAACTACGTATCCAATTTCTTGTTGGAAGGTTTATTGTTGCTGTTGTTTACCAATGTCATTATTACCAAAGAAATAAGAGCTATATTACTATGAGAAAATGCTCAAAACTGATCTGGAACTCCATGAACTTCCAACTGATTTCATACAGAAGGGCTGACTCTTCAGGGTGCTGAGTGAAGAGTATGATTCCCAGAGCAATAGCCAATGACAGGTATCTGGATATTTGATCTGATCTACAGAAGAAAAGGTAAGAAGCAAGACTTCATACAACAACAGCATCAGAATAAAAACGTTGCCTCCAATTTCAAAAGTTGCCAATGCAACGTTGCAAGATGATTTGGCTAGAATCTGCTTAACAGCAGTTACCATGTTCCCAGCAGCCATCTCTTCAACACACCAAGGGCATGCTGCTTACTCTACCTTGTGCCTTTTCTAGTTCATTCATTGGAAAATATAATAAAAACAACTTCAGAACTGTAAGCAGTGTTTTGGATTTGCTTTCTTTGTACAGTGTGGCTTTTGCAGTGTATGGTGCACTACCCAGCAAGCTATGTACCAGCCTACTGTTCTCTGGCCAATACAAAGCTCAAAATCTACTTTTAGGATAATGTGAAAGTTCAGAAAAACAATGAAAACCATGGAAACTGAAGCATAAATAAGACTGATATCAGTTTCTTTAAGTAGGAACAGCTGTCATACACAGTTCCTTTTACAACCAGTCACCCACCTAAATGTTTATATTCAATTAGCTTTTCAAAACAGTGGACTAGATGTGGAGACACAGGAATTAGGTACGGAGACTGCTTTGTATATCACTACCTACAACTCATCTAAAGCCAGCAAAAGCTGTCTGTTGTATCACCTATTTGAAACCAGAATACTGTTACGTCTGAAATTCTTAAAGGACAACATCCATTTCACACTACCTGTATTTGCAATTTTCAGTAAGTATTACCCTTGTAAGCTAAAAAATCTAAAGTAAAAAATCATACTGACAAGCTGAAAGAAGTATAGAATATTAATGCTTAATGCCATGAGGCATTGTTGCTCTCCATGTTATTTTAATTTCATGGATACACAAGCAACTTTTGTTCCCAAGGAATAATATGGCATTTCTCATGGGTGGTAAATCTACTCCTTTTTTCTTTCTTTTTTTTTTTCCTTTTCTCTTCCTGAAGCATGCCTTAACCCTATTACAATGGAAAGCCTACCACTCTCCATTCAGGAACAAAGCCAAAGGACTTGTCAGGAAAATACAAAAAAAGTTACCTAATCTTCATTAATACATTAAAAAGTCATTAAAAAAACCCTAGGACAAAATACAGTAATTACCAGCTGCCTAATTATTTTCTCATCTTCTTTCAGCCCTCAACACAATGCCTCCGTTAGGCTGCCTGCCAGTAATATTTGGAACATTAAAAATATCCCAAATTTCTGCAGAGATTTCATGTTGCTAAATGCGCTCTGATGGGTAAAACTGAAGCAAATACATGAGTAAGCCAATATAATTTACTTTAAGTGATGAGGGAAGTGAGACTATAGCTTGCTGTCAACTCACCCTCAGGTTTGTATCCATATTCATAAAATAGTTCAGTGATAGGAGGTTAGAGGTGGCTGAGGACAAATTTCAGTTCTCAATTAATACTACTGAGCCATGAAGGCCTTGTCTCCTAGGCGCCATCCCATGCAAACTACCCTCCCACTGCACAGGGCCCTTGCTCTCTGCAGAGTTCAGTGTCTCCTGACTTGCTCAACAGTGTAAGCAGAGGGATCATTAGTTATGACTGGTAAAGTCTAGGAGATAATGTTGACTCTTATTTCAGGAACTATCAAGCTATAAACACTGCTCTGAAAGCCATTTATCTGCATTTTAAGATAAACAGAGAAGCTACTCAATTAAGTAGATTGCAAGAAATAAGCTACAGATGCCAAAGCAAGTGACTTCTAAATTCTGAAGAGGAAAACGTGTGCATTTAAGAAGTACAATTTTATACCATTAAATTACTGACATTGAAGTTCATAAGCAGCATAGCTTAACCACAGTGTCTGATAAGAAATACAAATCAAAGAGTAATTACAAAACAGTTAATTCCAAGTGATGCAAATTACATGCACTTACAATTTGCAAGTTGCTACCACAGATGTCAGTTATGAAGTATAATGCTATGAAGTGGCAAATCTTGTACAGCAGTATTTACATTTTATCTCCACATCGCTGCAATTTGAAAATGAGATGCTATCCCAGACCCTTGCAAATGAGATAAGATACCGAAGCTGTCATGCCTGAATCTGCATTTCCTAGGGAGAACATTCTTACTGAGATAACCAGCAGAGTATGAAATTATTTTCTTGAGCCTTGCCAACCAGCCACATTTTTTAACGGAATACTATTCATCTCTTTGGACATATCTCCCTGAGATCTTTAAGATACTTATTTCATAAAATTAAAAGCAGAAGAAAACAACCCCAAACTGCTAAAAAGCATATCCACAAAACAGTTTCCAGTATCCTTTAAAAAGACATAGAATACAAGGCATTCTAAGCATCAAAAAAAGATGGATTTTCCTTTTTTTTTTGTCACAAAAATTAAAACCTGATCTTTCCTTCCGCTTCCAGATGCCCCAGCTTTTCAAGCCAGCTCTGAGGTCAGACAGGGGAACATGCAGGTGCACCATGCATCAGCAGCTGAAAGCTTGCGAGGCTGTGCCGGAATCTGATCCACCCCCCTACATTCCTGCAGGCATTATAAACACTCCCTGAAGGAATATTACCCTAATGCGGACTAATTTTCCGCAAACAGCCCCAGTCTCATTAAACCTCTTCTTTATCACCATTGTTCAAAGCAGGTTTTCTGGTAATATTGAACTCCCTTATGCCCATCACAAAAGAAAAGAAAACCCTTTTATGTCCTCTCCAGTATCATTTCTGCTACTCAGGTCCACTAGCACTACACAATAGATCCAATAAAAATATTCAGTTTCATCATATAGTAGTAATGTCCTAAAGACTACGATACAGATTAAGAGAGAGAGAGGTTTTGTTCCCATAAATAAATATAAAGAGGCCACTCTCCAAACAGGATTTGACAGATTTATATGGGTGACTCATCTCAGCAAGCAGACAAGCCCAAGTGAATTAACAGCACAGTACTCCAAAAGCAGGTGTTTTCCTGGACCTGCAAGCCTTCAAGCTCCTGAAATGGCCTTGTATTCTCCCCCTGGCAAATCCTTTTGCCTCTGTGGGATCACACAGACTGTCCTCTTAACATGAATAGCCACTGCTATTAAAACGATTAAAACATTTGAACGTGCTTTCACACAGCTTTATCATGGAGCCAAAAGAAGAGCCAGCCTGCATTCAAGCACCCTGCAAAGCAGTGCAACATAGACGTGAGGTTATGCAGATACTAAAAATGGATCCTCTTCCCAAAGTGATGACTATATGACCTTATCCCAGATGCTCAGTGATGTACCTTTCCCATCAGCAAGTCACTCATGCAAACTTAGATTCTTAAAATCACTTAAGGACTTCCTTATGCTTTAAAAGAACTTACGTTCTTTTAAAAGCACTTCTGTTTTGCCAGTGAAAATCTGTATTACAGAACTAGCAGAATACTATCTGCAGGCATTCCTTCCCCCACTCCATCCTACAGATTGTCTCGTAACTATATTCAACAGAAGATAACAAAATACATAAAAGAGGTGCAGCCAGAGGATACCTGTCTATCCTAGCCACTCACTCCAATAACAGTCCTGAAATGATAAAACCAGTTGTACCATAAGTTGCTTTGTCAGAGCAAAACACCAGACCAAACAGTGCTGTATTTTCCAGTGATTCTTTTGCCGGCTGTTTAACACAGAAACACAAAACGGAATAAGGACACTAAAAAGGAAATGAAGGCAAAACACTGGGAGAAGGCAAGCCACACATCCACGGGCTTTGGCCAGTTCAATTCCACCTGGTAAGTATTTTTTGAAAGAAATACTAATACTTCTTTCATATAAATATTTATATTATTTACATATTACATATATAAAATACATATTCTATTTGAACAACATATATAAATAATCTATGAGGGCTACAAACTGGAGGAATAAAGCATTAGTTACACTGAAAAAACACTGTGAAAATGAAATTGTTTGAAAATCAAAAGCACAGCCACTATTCCATATCATAATGTCAATATAAGCAATGTAAGTATGAAAACTACGGTCCTCACAGCTACTCTTCACACGTGCACAACGAACACAAGTCTGTGGTACCATATTTTGATCACATGCAACTAACTATAAAATAAGGAGCTTCTTAAATGAAAGTTGGTGTTTATGAACTGACTTAGAAGTAAGCCAGAGCAACAGCCTTACATGAGAAACCAACCAGTTCTGCTCTGGAGGGCTGTTACAGACTGCACACTGCAGGGAGACGGAGTGTGCAGTTCATGTGCTCTGATGACCACTTGGTGCTAAGCACAGCAAGAATGACTGCTTATACACCCCCAAACCTGAAAAGAAAAATCTAAGTATCATATTTTACACCATTTATAAACAAAAATAAATCCATGTTCCCCATATTTTATTCCTTCTTCAAATCACTTTTACCTTCTTTTCTGTTTTTCCTCAACCTACTTTCCTCCATAAATTTTAAGTATTTGATTCTTTTTTCTCAATCTTTTGTGTTTTGTTTTTTTTTTTTTTTTTTTTTTTTTTTTACCCCCAAAATTTACTTGTTTCTTTCTTCATGGAGTTTTCTTTTAAATAAACCATGTAAGTTGCTTTCCAAAAACTAATTGTCCCTCCCCCTTTACATTCCCCTGAACTACCTTCCTCTGTCTCTCAGTTGCTCTTCTCTCTTCTATAATCTGATCCCTCTTCTAGCACCTCACTCCTCCCATTTTCCAGTGGGAGCTTTGACAAACTCACTGACATTTTCCCCTTTTCTTTCTGTGATGTTCTCCTCATTACCTTAATTATTTGTGTCAAAATCATCTGACCCCAACTCTTTCCTCAGTCTTTGTGCACCTGTTCCATTTTTGCATCCCCTTTAAAAGCATGTGCAATATGGACTCCCACTTCCAAATCAGGCGCTTTTTGCTCCCCACTGCTCTGTACCTGTATCCCCAGCACATATGCAATGCAACAGAGCCCTTTACAGAAGTGCAAACACTGCATGTCCTTCCTGCTGGTCCTCATGCTTCCTTGGGAATGGAACCCCTTCTCTCTTCACAGGTTGAAAAATGACGGCTGCTGATTGGAGCAAGGGCAAGAAGAGCACTGCTACTCCTCAGGGGAGGGAAAAGCAAACTGGAGACAGACAACAGCCTTCTGATGCGACACATTGCTAGTCAAGTTTCTAGCGGACATGATAAGCTGCCTTCTCTTCCCTGATCACGTTTTTTGGGGATTGGTATGCCTTTTAGAGAAGAGCCAGATAAGATAACAGAGACTGCCATCTACTTATACCAACCGAGATCCCATAAGCTTCCATTATCCCATTAAAATTGAATTAGAAACCTTGACTTCAACAAAAGTCAATGAGAAGTTACAACTAATGCCAACAAAATACAATTGCTTGGGTTTTCTAGAGACTTCACATGCAAATGCAAGGAAGTGGCTATGCTCACTGATCTGAATTAAAAATATGAAAATTAGATTTTTCTTTCTCTTTTTGTCTTTTCAGCTACCTTAAAGAGTTCAAAATTGTCATCCAGCTGAAGTTTCATTTCTTTCAGCTCCACTCGATCTCTAAAAATACTCTAAGTCATAAGAACAAGGGGCCTACAGCAAATACGTTTCAAGCTGAGATGCTGTGTAATTGCAGAGAGAAAGAAAAATATTTTCCCAAGCTTTCAACTTTTCATTTGTATAAAATAGTTTATTTTATAGCTAGGTAAAGATGTAAAATTAAACTTCATCATTAGTGTAATGTACTGTAACTCACTATAAATACTGTTAACATAACTAAATGCATGAATTGTGCAACATTTTCCATCAGAATATGTAAGGGAATGGGTGCCAAATATAGGGTAAAAAAAATATAAGAAGTCAGCTTTCTTCTATAAAATAGCAGAATTCTTAAAGAATGTGTTGGTGGTCAAGTCTCTTACAAATAAGTGGTTGTTTCCTAGCTACAGAGGCTGGCTATTGGTCCGATCAACCTTAACTAAAAAATAAGAAAAAGTATTTGGATATTCTGTAAATAAGCACAGGGAATATTATTTTCCTATAAAGTCATCTGAAATTACTCCCTCTCAACTTGTATTTCTTATTGCTGTTCTTCTAATGCACCATGGCTAAATCAATTCCCTACTCAACTCTGCAACAGAGGAATGATTTTCTAAAGCCCTTTCCTGGGTGGAGACCATACTAGCTACAATCAGTACCACTGAGTTCCAGCCAGATGGAAAAGGAAAAGGGTACAACCAGTTTCTAAGGACTGATGTGATGACTATAGACCTTCACACACTTTCCTACATGTAACAGTTTATATTTCAACTCTGCTTTCCATTCAAAGCAATTCGATATTGGAACGAAGGTGGTGGACAGAAGTACCATCTCTGTGAGCTAAAGAATCCATGCTCAAGCTGCTGAATAGTCCTTAAAAAAAAAGGCTAGTTGATTTGTCCCAGCAAAGTATTCACCATTTTGACCTAAGTTATCACCATGCTCTAAGAAATACAATTAAAATATTCACCAGAAAATCAATGTAAACACAGATGTGACATCAGAAAATGCCAGTTTTAATAACAGTCTTCAGTAAAATATACAATAGTTAGGTTGTAAGCAATTAATTAATCTTACTCAAAACTTATTTCTTTAGAATACTGTACTTGCAGGTCCGCACAACTGCAACGCCTACGCTGTTCACCAACAAAAATGACACATAAGACAGATGGCACAATCCCACCAATGCCAATCAGAAATCCAGCTGCAACTATGACTAATGTTTGACAAATTGACAGTAAACCATGGCTGTAGGATCCTCTTTAGGAGCTGAGCTGCAAGGCATGCATTCCAGCTGCCGGGATGTATCAAGAACATGAAGCTCAATAACAAGCCTATAGATAGTGAAAGAATTCCCAGGCTATACACGTTACTTCTCTGAATGTTACCCACCTAACCTCAAAACAAGCCAGAATGACTCCTGTAATAATGTTCAGGAAAGTCCAGAATATACTATGAGAGAAAAAACAGTATTTTCTTGTACAATCAACTACATATTTTTGCTACATATTTTTTCACCAATGGAATTTCTTATATGGAAATAACTGTCATAAATAAACAAACCCGGGAAGCCACACTTAAAGAAAGGCACAGAATATCCATGAAAAACTATCCAAAAGAGGAAGAGTTAAATACAAAAATAACTAAATTAGCACTTTATAATTTACTCCACATCCTGCCGGCTGCAGTTTCAGTAGGATGTGATACACTCAGGATAAAAACAACCACATTTCTTCAGTTTTATCCTCAACAGCACTGTTGACATGAGTTATTAAATTGAGGAGATTCAATCCCAAAGCTGGCTATGTTTCAGGAGACAATCAGTGATTTCTGCAATCTGTTTGCACACCTCTAATGTAGGACATGATCTCAAATCTTTACCTCCTTAAAAATTCTGAACCTAGAGAAGAAAACCCTGGCTTTACTGCAAGAGTTGTTAGTTTTGCCATCACCTCCAAATGGGTTTAGGATTTCGAAGCAAGATTTCAACTGTGCAGAATTACTCCTGCTTTCTTTGTCATTTAGAGAAAGTCAATTAAAAAATTTATGTACTGAAGTAATTCCCTTGTTTCTCACCTAGACCTTAGTTCTCACTGAAAATAAACTGAGCTGTGATGTTAAAAATGAAGGTTAAACCAAGCCCAGCATGCACTGTAATAGATTTATAGGGTTCCTTTTGTATTTCATGTTCATTGTTCTGCAGCCTATGAAATACTAGGGAGCCTTGGGAAAAAGTCAAAACCCTTGACTTTAAAAACTCACACCCATCCAGAAAGAGATTATTAGGATCAACAGTATTCTAGCATCATATTTCTGGTTCCCTTCACTAATATAAAATGTTTCAGATCTAGTAATGATATTAATCAAGTGTTTTAAGACCACCTTTTTCCTTTCCCTGCAAATTAATCCTTCTTAGCACTCTCAGGAGTTTTTGTTTCTGCCAAAGACAAATTCAGTTTCTGCCCATATCAGTGGTGGCAAAATGGGGCTCGGCATATCCAGCAAGGAGCAGATGTGCTTAATATAGATCATTGTAACAGAACAGCTCAAACCAAAATACTGCCAAATTAAAAGTAACAAAACCCCATGCTTTTCAGATATCCTTACAAGAATCAAGCATAACTACATTACTCTGTATATTGTATTTCTTACACAAGTCCAAAAAAGTACAGTGAAACAGATTCGCTTTTTTTTCAGTATGCTTCTTTTAAAGAGCTTTCTAACTAAACATGCAAACAAGAGAAAAAAAAGTAACATACTGAAAAACAAACACAACTTATCCATCTTAGAGATGTGGAGAGAACAGAACAGGTGCACAGGAAAACTTCCCTTTGAAACATATTCTCCCCATCACCCAAAGAATTTGCCCCTCCTATTTTTTTCTGCATACCAGTATGCTGTGCCCATTGTTTCAATTGCCCTACAACAAACATAGATCATCTCACCAGTATCTCCTTTCTGCCCCTGACATCCTTTCCAGGAGAAAGTTGGCACAAAACTCTCTCCAACCTGCCTGAGCCCAGGATCACCAATATTTCCCAAATGAAATCACAGGACTGTCTGGCAGGTAGGGGCAAACCTTGCCTCAATAAAGCCAGCCAAGAGGCTGACACTCAGCTTCATCTCCATGAAAGTTTTTCAGGAGTTCATTCAAGGAGAAGTGATGGAGGACAATGTGATGGAGCAATTAGCTCTGCTTCTTCCCCTCTCTCCCCTCACCGTGCCCCAATAATTAGGATATCAACAAAGGACTTCACTTCCAGAGTGACCCCAACTAGGGAGCTCTTCTTGCCAAAAGAAACACTCCTTTCAGAATTCCTCAGCCAGCAGGGATGTGCAGGTGTTTCCCCCCTCCTAATTTTCTAGGCCACTAGCTGAAGGATCTCTTCATCTTCCAGTCCCAAACCACCAGTGCTCGGACTTCCCAAAACTATAGAGATTACTGTTGAAGAAAAACAAGCAATGGAAATCTAAACCTAAATAATCCCCAGAGATCAGATTTATATCTAAGCTGTAAACAAAGCAAAAATTGATGTTGGCGGATTTACAGAAGGTCTCTTCTCATTTTAGCCATCAAAATATAGTCACCAAAGTTTCTTGCCATATAATTCAGACACAAATTTAAGATATAAAGATGATTTTGTTGGAGGAGGGGAGCATCATTCCATCCCAACACACCCAGACACTTGCCAGCACCTACAGTAAACATTCAGAGCAATGTAGAGATACTCCAGCTGCTCCAGGCAATGAGCCAGCTAATAACTGGAGTTCGGCTCAGATGCCTCCATACAAATGCCAGTAGCATGGAAAACAAACAAGAGGAATTAGAGGTGTGTGCATGTCTAAGGGCGTATGATATCATAGGCATCACAGAAAGATGACGGGATGGCTCCTATGACTGGTGTGTTGGAATAGAAGGTTACAGGAAAAACAGGCCCAGCACACGGGGGGGGGGAGAGTTGCTGTTTATGTTAAAGATAGGCTGAAGAGTACAGAACTCTGTCTTGGGACAGGTGAGCAGTCCATAGAGAGTTTGTGGGTCAGGGTTAAAGGGAGAACAGCGATGAGAGATATTTTTGTGGGGAACTGTTACAGACCGCCTGACCAAGAGGATTTGGTGGATGAAGTTCTCTATAGATAGGTAGGAACAGCCTCACACCCGCAGGCCCTTGTTCTCATGGGGGACTTCAACCATCCTGATACCTGCTGGAGGGACAGTACGGCCTTGCACAAGCAATCCAGGAGGTTCCTCGACTGTGTGGAAGACAACTTTGTTCTGCAAGTAATAGAGGAGCCAACAAGGAGAGGTGCCATGCTTGACCTCGTCCTCACTAATAGGGAAGGGCTCGCTGGAAATGTGACGCTCCAGGGCAGCTTTGATTGCAGGGATCATGAGACTGTTGAATTCAAGATCCTCAAAACAGCAAGAAGAGCATGCAGCAAGCTCACTGCCCTGGACTTCAAGAGAGCAGACTTTGGCCTCTTCAGGAACCTGCTTAGTAAGAATCCACGGGATATAACCCTAGAGGGCAGGGACGCCCAAGACTGTTGGTTGATATTCAAGGATCACCTACAGCAAGCTCAGGAGCGATACATCCCTACTAGAAGGAAGTGCAGCAGGAGGGGCAGGAGACCTCCTTGGATGGACAGGGAGCTGCTGAGGAAAATTTGAAGTAAAAAGAGGCTTATTAAAGGTGGAAGCAAGGACAGGTAGCCTGGGAAGAATACAGGGATGTTGCTTGGGAAGCTAGGGACCAGCTCAGGAAAACTAATACCCACTTAGGATTAAACTTGGGTAAGGAGGTTAAAGATAACAGGAAGGTATTCTATAGGTACATTGCAAATAAAAGACAGGCTAGGGACAACATGGGCCCTCTTCAGAAGCTATCAGGAAAAATGGCTACCCTGGATTTGGAGAAGGCTGAAATTCTTAACGACTTCTTTGCCTCAGTCTTCACTGGCAAATGCTCTGACCACACCACCCAAGTCTTGGAAGGTAGATGCAGGGACAGTGAGAATGAAGACTCTGGGCCCACTGTAGGAGGGGATCTGGTGCAAGACCATCTTAGGAATCTGAACATATACAAGTCCATGGGATCTGATGAAATCTATCCGTGGGTTCTGAAGGATCTGGCAGATGAAGTTGCTAAGCCACTGTCCATCACATTTAAAAAATCATAGCAATCAGGAGAAGTTCCAGATGTCTGGAAAAAGGGAATTATAACCCATTTTCAAGAAGGGGAAAACGGATGAGCCGGGGAACTACAGACCAGTCAGCCTCATCTCTGTGCCTGGTAAAATCTTCCAATGGATTCTCGTGGAAGACATGCTGAGGCACATGAAAAGCAACAAGTTGCTTGGGGACAGCCAGCATGGCTTCACTAGGGGGAAAATCCTGCCTGACCAATTTGGTGGCCTTCTATGATGGAGTTATGGAACTGATGGACAGGGGTAGAGCAGTCGATGTCATCTACCTGGACTTGTGCAAAGCATTTGACACTGTCTCACATGACATCCTTGTCTGTAAGTTGGAG